>CAUYRB010001058.1:0-29577 GCA_963574695.1 Propithecus perrieri
CTACCATTTGATCCAGCAATCCCATTACCGGGCATCTACCCAAAGGAACAAAAGACATTCTATAAAAAAGACATCTGCACTCGAATGTTTATAGTGGCACAATTCACAATTGCAAAGATGTGGAAACAACCCAAGTGTCCATCAATACATCAGTGGATTAATAAAATGTGGTCTATGTATACCATGGAGTACTATTCAGCTATAAGAAACAATGGTGATATAGCAACTCTTGTATTCTCCTCGATAGAGCTGGAACCCATTCTACTAAGTGAAGTATGCCCAGAATGGAAAAATAAGCACTACATGTACTCACCAGCAAATTGGCTTCACTGATCAACACCTAAGTGCACATATAGGAATAACATTTATCTGGCATCGGGCAGATGGGAGGGGGGAGGAGGGGATGGGTATATACAAACATAATGAGTGCGATGCGCACCATCTGGGATGGACACACTTGAAGCTCTGACCAGTGAGGGGAGGGGCAAAGGCAACGTAACCTAAACATTTGTACCCCCATAATATGCAGAAATAAAAAAATATATATATTAAATAGAAAAAAGCTTAAAGAATAAGAATATAAAGAAAGAAAATATTTTTGTACAGCTGTACAATATCTTTGTGTTTTAAGCTGTTAAATCATTTTAAAAATTGTAAAGTTTATAAAGCAAAAAAGTTACAGCAGCTAAAGTTAATTTATTATTGAAGAAAGTAAAATATTCTTCATAAATTTAGTGTAGCTTAAGCATATAGTGCTTGTGAAGTCTAGAGTAGTGTACAGAATGTCCTAGAACTTTTACTTTCACTCACCACTCACTCACTCACCCAGAACAATTTCCAATCCTACAAGCTCCATTTATAGTTAGTGTCTATACAGTTGTATAGGCATTTTTTTATCTTTTATGCTACATTTTTACTGTGCCTTTTCTATGTTTAGATGCACAATTATTTACTTTTATGTTCCAATTGCCTACAGTATTCAGTACAGTAATATGCTATAAATGTTAGAAGTCTAGGAGCAATAGGCTATACCATATAGCATAAGTGTGTCACGATATATACCATCTAGGTTTGTGTAGGTACTCACAAAATCACTCAATGATGCATTTCTCTGAACATATCCTCGGCCTAAAGCAATGTATGACTGTATTAGAGATTTTTTTCCATGTGCAAACTCATAAAATAATAGTCAAATAGTCCCTTGAATGTTATACTTAAATTATTAGGTTATTAAGTATGAAATGTCTGCTTTCCTTAAGTACTAAGTTTGACAGTCGATATCTCTGACATTTCATTTTGACACTTCTAGTTTTATTTTTATTGTAAAGATACAGCCTCAGTCTTTCAAACACACATGTTGGCTTGTGATTATCTTTCAATTTTTTTTCAGAGCAATTTTCGTGAAACCACAGATGAGATAAAATCCTTGTTATTTTTCAACAAGAGTTTGTTGTGGAACTAATGCAGCGCAGACAGCTCAAAATATCAAAAAAGTGTTTGGGAAGGATGTGGTTAATGAATACACGTGTATGTGGATGGTTTGAGAAGTTCCTTCTGGTGATTTTCATCTTGAAGATGAGCCACATGGATGACCTGAGACCAAGGTGGATAATGATGAGCTGAAAGCTGTAGTGGAAGCGAATCCATCTCAACCTATGGGTGAGATGTTTGATGTTACTATCCCAACAATAATGGAACATTTGAAACAAATCAACCAGGTAAAGAAGCTGGGTAGATGGGGACCGACCGCATGAATTAAGCGAACGTCAGAGGAGCAATCATCTCGTTGCTTGCCTTTCTTTGCTGTTCACAACATAAAAGAGAACATTCCTACACCATATTGTTACATGTGATGAAAACTGGATTCTTTTTGACAATTGCAAGCGTTTGGCACAATGGTTGGATAAAGATGAAGAGCCGAAACACAGTCCAAAACTAAATATTCATCAAAAAAAGCTAATGGTGTCTGTTTGGTGGTCCGGCGCTGGTATTATCCACTACAGTTTCATGAAACCTGGTTAATCAATTACAGCAGATGTCTACTGCAACCAGCTGGACAAAATGATGAGGATGCTTGTGATTAAGCAGCCGAGATTGGTCAACAGAGACAGGCCAATCCTCTTGCAAGACAATGCTCAACCACATGTTGCACAAACAATGCTGCTCAAACTACAGAGGCTGGACATGGAAACTCTCTGTCATCCACCAAATTCACCAGACCTTGCACCAACTGACTACCACTTCTTCCAGGCTTTGGACCCCTTCTTGCAAGGAAAAATATTCCGTGCTCAACAAGCTGTGGAAAACACCTTTCATGATTTCATCACCACTCACTCCCCAGATTTCTTCGCTGCTGGCATAAACAAGCTACCATCAAGATGGCAAAACCGTGTCAGTAGTTTAGGCACATACTTTGATTAATTGTACTGCTTCTTGTTTGAGGTATAATAAACTACATTTTTTATTTAAATTGAACATTTCATATTTAATGACCAAATAAAACTAAGAAGATGTTTCATTTAACAAAATTTATCCCAATTTTTTTTTTCAAATAAATACTATAAATACTGTATTTAGATTAAATTACTCTTGAGGACCAAGAGAAATAATCATCTATGCAAAATGTTTGGTAAATACAGTTTTCATAATTGTTGTACTTCTCTATTCTGAAAAAAAAATTTCAGATTCATATTCAACCACAGAAAGAACAATACTATAAATTCATGCTAAAGCACATCATTGATCATTGACTATCTTGATGCTTCCAGGAACTTTCTCTAACTTTTGAAACTATCTGATACTCAATAATTTCCTGTATGGAAATCATAGATCTCTTTTTCATTCCCAATTTTATTCTTATATGTGGTGGCTTCAGCACTTACACAGAACCAATGCTCAAGCAGGAATGGATTTGGTGCCATTACAGTCATTAGAAATTATTAAATTCAGACAAAGTCACAGTGGCAATTACAAGCATGGCTAGAAAAGAATATGAGCAGAAAGCTGAGGGTGCATATAAATATATATCCATCCATTCTTTGTGTAATAGTTTACACATAAACACTAAGAGAGTGTAGATGAAAATCACCATGCTGATCTATAGCTCTATTTTTTTTCTGCTTATATGTTAAAACAACTACATCATCTTCTATTATGGGTTTTACAATAGTGACCCAAATTGGGTAATGTGATATCTTAGCTGAAAAGTGATTAGCATAGAGGATCTTAATGTTTTGTATGAATAAAATAATATTGCATATTGTGTAATTTTATAGCAGTGACATTATGCATATACCATAAGGGTCACTTGTAGCAAATAGAGATACAGTGAGTTTTCAGATATAGTGAAGCAGAAATTGCTTCGATGCATTGGAATATGCACATTTGAATTCCACTTGAGTGAGCTTCCACTTACAGTCAAGTTTTCTGCCAAGAAATTTGGCATTACATTGTAT
Source organism: Propithecus perrieri (assembly GCA_963574695.1). NCBI lineage: Eukaryota > Metazoa > Chordata > Mammalia > Primates > Indriidae > Propithecus > Propithecus perrieri. Next base: position 3,456 of record CAUYRB010001058.1, read on the forward strand.
TACATACATTACCTTGTATTACAAAAACATTTGTAATACGATGGTTAGCCCATGTTTCAAAAAATGATCTGATACATTTTTTACAAAATGAAAGCTCAGTTTTCTAACTTGCTCAGGCATGGATAAGTTGAACTACTTTGAAAGTTGTCATCTATGGACTATTATCTGCTGAGTTAATGCTTTTCTGAACTTTATTGTCTACCACATGGCAGCAATAGTAACAGTACAGCATGGTTATAAAAGCAATTAACATTGATGCAGAATTTAGGAAAGCTGTGAACATGTTTTTTAAACATCAATTTTTATCATGCATCTTTTAAGTGGGACAGAGGATGCCACAAATTAAACCCATTTCAGGAAGAACTACCTTAATTAAAAAGAAGGAAGGAAGGAAGGAAGGAAGGAAGGAAGGAAGGAAGGAAAAATAATGGAAAGTCCAAAACGGTATCTCTCTGTATAACAAGTCAGTATGACATTAGTACTGCATTACAACATAAAAATCCTGAAACAAATGTTAGAGAATAGAGATTCCATATTATCGTAAAATAATTTCTAACAATTTATATGGTCTATTTTCTCCCTGTTTTATAGACAAATACTAAGTTTATGTGTACGATTTTTTTATATTACAAACCATATTCCACAAATCCCCAAATAATTTTTAATACACTGGAAGTTATTAAAACAACATAATACATTAAGAGGCAGAATGTTACTGAGAAAGTATTATTGGAAAAGCAAATATTTTCTTTTGGGAATCATGTCTGTATCTGCTTTAGCAAGAGAGTGTGTATCTGTCAGGACAATCTTGGCTATGGTGTGATAACAAACAATCCAAAAGTCTCAACAAAGGTTTAATTGTTTTACATGTTCCATGCCTATCAAAGTCAAGTGGGATCCTGCTACATGCTTTCCTGTCTTGGGCCCAGACCGACAGAATGTCCACCAACTAAAACTGTCACTGTGGAAGAGACAAAGAAAAGGTGGTGAATCACACTGTTCATAAAGCTTTGCCAGGAAGTGACACACACTAGCCAAAGCAAATCCTATGGCCACAGGTCACTTCAATACTGCTGGGGATTACAACATATCAAGTGCCTGGGAAGAAAGAAATACTTGATTTACAGTGTTAGTGACTAACATAAGAATATTAAGAAATCATACTTGACTAGCAAAATCTACTGTTTTGCAAGTCTGGTTATTAGAAGATTATAGGCTAAATTATATTACTATATATTATAGGCTGAACTAAAATCAAAATACATTGCTAGTTTGATACTATTTATAATTTATCATTAAAAAGTAAGCATAGCAGCATTTGAGATGGATCATAAAATAAGTCGACAGGCTAGGTAACAATAAATATCTGTTTCTTAAACAATGGAGACTTATTTCTTACTCAGTTTTAATGAGTGAACACGAGCTTTCGCTCATCATAGTCACTCGAGTGCAAAGACTGATGGAACATCCATTACCTTTTTTGTCTGTCTCAGTATCAGTCTTGATGGCTTACCTCTTTGAAGGAAGACAACATGGAGACTCACTTACCAGCTCATGAACGCTTCTTCCTCAAAGTGACAATTCTGGACCCCCAGAGAAGAAATGTCCCAAGTCTTGGTGAGCCTTGGTTACCTCCTTATGATTTTGACTTATGTAGTCTAAAGTTCCAGGAGCCGCATTTGGAGCAGTTTCAGAAGTTCTAGTCCTGTTACAATCATAGTCAAATTAGAAACCCGAGGTCTTCTTTACACAAACAACTGCTAAGTCAGATATCTCTCATCCTGTTAAATTTTTAATTTGAATATAAGCCTTTATATTGATCTATAGTCAATTTTTCTTTGTTAATTTCAACCAATCTTTCTGAATAATTGAAATTTTTCTGTATCTGGATTCTCTCATCATACATATATGTTATATATTCCTGTACTGATTTTCCACTGTGGCCATAACAAATTCCCATACACTTATGGATTAAAATAACAACAAAAAATTATCTCATGGTGCTTCTGTAGGTCAGAAGTTGGACACGGTCTCACTGAGGTAAAATCAAAGTATCTTTGGGATTGTGTTGTCCTCTAGAGATTCTAGGGGAGAATCTGTTTGCTTATATTTTTGAGCTTTTGGGAGCCACTCACATGTTCTTGTTCCTGGCCCCCTTCCATCTTCAAAGCCAGCAACATTGCATCTCTCTGATTTTTCCATTGTCTCATCTTCCTGCCATAGCTGGGAAAGGCTCTGTGGTTAAGGACTCAAGTGACTAAGGTTAATCACCAGAATTCATTTTATATAATCTCCCTAAACCTAAGGTCCTTAAATGTAACCTTTTTCTCATGTAGCAACACATTAACGGGTTCCAGGAATTAAGATGTGGATATTCTGGGGGAGGCACTATTCTGTGTAATACACTTCCTTGTTGATAATAAAATTATTAATTAGTTAAAATAATTATGTAATCCAGATAGTAAACAATTTCTGAGAAGATATCATGTGCCTATATAAGCGCTAGATAGGTGCCCTCCTATTGTGGATGTAGTGACGTCAGTGTATAAACTGTTACCGTGGCATAAGAAAAGTATACAATAAATATTTCTTGCTCATAGACTGGTGAACAAAATAGATGTAGTCTCTGCCTTCGTGGAGTTTAATGTTTCTCTCATTCATGGAGGACAGAAACGTGAAACAAACAAACATAACAAAATGACAAATCTTTAAACGTACTAGAAGAAAAACGCAGAGGGCTGTGACGGTGAGTAACAGGATGGGACCTGACTAAATTTGGGTGGGTAGAAAACGTTCTCCAAGAAAGTAGCATTTAAACTGAGAGGAAAATATGAACAGTTAGTTTGGAAAGAGAAGTTGGGGCGCTGAGGAGTTTTCCAGATAAATAAATAAAACAAATAGGCTAAGATAGAGCACCGAGGTGGGAATGAGTTTAGCCCCTGTGTGGATCTTACAAACTACCAGCTGGTGAATGAAGGGGCAACTGCGAATGCACAAGCCTGAGAAATCATTAGGGGATCAGCATCCTTGAGCAACAGGTTTATTCACAGACGTAATGGTAAGTCAAATGAGAAAGTGAGAGTGTTTTTCATGTTAGTAAAGGAAAAGCATAAGGGGATTGCTCTTTCAGAAGAATCAACTTTGGAGTTGGATGTTGAATAATGAATAAGTGCTTACCAAACACACAAGGAAAAGAATGACATTCTACACAGAATGAATAGCACACATAGAGGCAAAGAGGCTAGAAACAGCAATTTTGTGCCGTGGTAAAAATTTTATGAGCATGCTTTCTCAGGTGTAATTCATCTCTTCAAAAAAAAGAAATGGAACATCAAAAAGATGGGTCCAGAGGCTGCATTACTATGCTAGAGAAGTCTATCTAAATTGACATGCATCCATTAATCTGCCTTCTTTGAGTAAACTTACTTATCTATCTACTAAATCTACTCAACTGAGCAGGAAGTTTCAGAAAATCATAGGCCCAAGTTTGAATTCTTGTTTTGTTAACATACTTATCAACAGATTTAACCTCTTTGGACCCATTTTACAATTGCAGATAGTCATATGTATGTCCTGTGGTGGTGACAATATACCCTAAACAATACTAATATACAATCCATGTTTGCCTATTTTTGTTTCCATTCCTTCTGTAAGTTTGTATATTGTATTATATGTAAAGCACTGTGCATTTTTGAAAGATACAAAAATAATATCCAGTTCTTAATTTTATAGAGCTCACAAGTGAAATAAGGCATAGATACAAGACACTATAAGGTTTAGGTAACGGATATTTTGTAATTGGTGTAATCTATTATTGTGATTTATAATAAAAAAAGACTAAATATTATGAAAATTTTAACAGAGATATTGGCCTTGGATAATGGGAAGAATTTGGTGTTATTGAGGGAAGAGCTTTCTCTCTAGAAAGAAAAGCCAAAATGAGGACATAAAAGTGTAGAGGGAAGGTAGTGAGTCATCCATTTTGGCCAGAACACCAGGGAACCGTCACATTCAGATTAATTTTGAGGACAGTTGGTTTCTAAATTTGCAATCTCTGGGCAATGCTGTAGTCTGGTTCTACAATGTTCTTGTTTTGTTACTTATCCAATTTTCTCCAATTTGGCTACTTAATATGTAGCTTTGATTTATGGGTGTTTCTGTTTCTGACTAAGTACCTTCATATTCTTCTTTCCCGAGGTCATGATCTTTTATTACTGTTTATCCTTAAGGACTCAGACCTTACCCATTGCTACAATTGTCTTTAAAGAGTCTAGGATTTCATTTCTTCACATATGTATGCATAAGAAGAATTTTAAAAGAATATTGTTATGATATTTTCCTCCTTCCAAAAAAAGTACTGACATTTATTTGGTTATACATAGTTAATACTTAAATTTGGAATGCAATTTTTGATTGAAGAAAGACGCTAATTTGCATCATGGACATGCATGTTTTTCATTTTTATAATAAATATGATTAAACATCTTTTCAGTGATAGAGACAATGCAATTTGTCATATTAATATGGAAACAATTATAAAAACATAGATTCCTGTTCATAGGTTAACCTACAGTGGATATGTTAAGTTCTATGTATGTATGCATGTATGTGTGTGTGCGTGTGTCTGTGTATGTGTGTTTTGAGTGACATTTTGAGACCTGACTCTACTCTTTGAATTTCTCTAGAACAAGAACCTTAGAATTTCAGACAGGGGCTAGGAGGAAGTGAGTCAAATTTGGAAAGGGGTCTACTCTCATAAAGCAGTGGATATTTATTAAGCCTTATAGATTTCAAAGACAGTTCTGGAATGTTTATTTTAAATAACTCATTCAAAATGTATTACAACACTAGGATATAGGTGCTGCCATTGCTTCCTTTTTGACAGCTGAGAGAACTGAGACAGTGGAGGCTAAAGCAAATTGCCCCAGTTCATAAAGTTACTTAATGGAGACTCAAAATTCAGCTATAGTGATTGGTTCCAATGCCTTAACAACTACAGTACTCTATGGTCCTCATTCTTTCCAAAGCATGATGAAAAGAACTTGAGAGTATCAAACTATGGAAATATGTACAGAGAAGAGATAGGAAAGGATGGGTATCATTTTCCTCTTTGCTATAAAATCTTGTTTTACATGGTTTCTTTGCCCTCATGGGTTAAGTTTAAGGTACTATGGGTGTTGGATGGATTTTCTTTCAGCAGAAATAATTATATCTTTATATAATCATAAGGCAAGGTCTAGAAGCAAAGCTAAGAATTTTACTCAAAGTCATTAATGACTTTAAGTCTTAAGACTAACTAAGACAATTCACAAAACTTATACTCAGTGGCCCAAGTTATGTCACGGCTGAAATATAGAAGCTTTGGTACCAGGGCTGGTTGACTTCTTGGAAAAGACAGCATTCAAACTCTTTTGGCTTACCTTTTCTCTCTTTGGAGAAGACCTAAACCACCTGGAATTCTGTTGAATCTTGTATCTTTTCAAAAAGGATTTATATGTTTTCATGCTTTCTGAAAATTTGGAGTCATTTGAATATTAATTTATGGCAATGATCCTTAACAAAATTCTCTTTCTATAGTCATGCCCACTTCAATCTCATCATCACTATTAGCTTTATACTCTTAAAAATTGCTTTAATTTTATTTTACTGCTCAGTTATGTGCAAAGTATTTATAATAATCCATTTATTGGAATATCAAATCCACCCCACCTATCTGGGGAAGCTCTTTCTGGGCAAATTTTTGCCCACTGCTCCTTTGAAATGGACAAGAAATTCACACACTTATCTATAGTTGACCACACCAGGGGTTGACTCTGGACTGAAGAAGAACAATTCATAAGCTGGTGTGTGATTTATGACATACAGGCTTGCTCATAAGGATGACAAGGATCAATTGATTCTCTTTCAGGAAGGTGGAGTTTGAAAAACTAAGAAAGCATGCTCTTTGATGATGGATACCAGCCCACAAAAATCACATTATGAAGGGTAGATATAGGACATGTTCTACGGGGGCACAATAAGGTACAAGGGAATGTCAAGACAAAAAGCATATAGACAGAAATGGTAGCAGAAGAGATGATGTGGAAAGGATCACTTTGGTCCCTGATCTGCTAGAACTCACTCCCAATTGACTTGAAGATTGTCTGTTCACTATTTCAACATCTATGTTGAGATCTCTGTATTTTTTCACCTTATCCATTTTTGCATGAGATAGTTTGAATGGATTACTGTTGCAAGCAAACAAAAGCCGTGAGTAGAGAAAAAAAACTTCACTTAATGGCATTTTTCTTCTTTTCAAAAAATCAAGGTATCCAAAAGTATTAAAAAGGTAATTATCAACAGCCTTTTTTTGGTCAACATTCTTCATACTCAAACTAATAAACACTTTCTTTCATCATTCAGTAATACATTATAGACATCTTTTTAAATCACCAGTTACACATTTGATTCAATATCTTTAAAATCAGCATAATATTCCAAAAAATGACTATTTCACAATTTGTTCAACATTTCACATTGAAATTAATGAAAAGAAATTAATAAATGAGAAGAAATTAAAATTATATATCAAAAGCAGGATTTTGGGAAAGTACAATAAAAGAAACAACCTCTTAGCAGCTCTGATGAAGGTCAAAGTACAGAATAATAATATAATTGGGAATATGACAAAAGGTAGAATCAAAGTTCAAAATGATTATAAAAATATTATTGTAAGAAATTTCAAAATCACAAAGAAATTGATGACACCATAGAGAACTATTGGATCAAAATCTACTTCTGTGAAGAAGTAGAACACATCAAACACCATAAAAGGATCAGAAAAAAACTTTTAAAATCTACCATTTAAAATCGCAAGATTACACGTGGCTTTAGAATGGAGCTCAATCTAACCTTTAACAAACTCATAATTCCATTGTCATTTAAGTTCGTTCGAAATAACAAAAATATGAAAATGTATAATACATTTTATGGTGCCAGAAAAACCTAAACACTATCACTTAATACAGCAGGAAAGACTACTAACGATGTATCATAGATACGAAAATAATCTAAGTAAACATCGGAAGTTCATATTTTTGTTTTTGGCCTTTAGATCCTATCTATCCTGAAGAAAAATCCATTGAATGGAACATATCAATATGAAAAAGTGTATGTTCAGCTATTATGTCTTCATATGATGCCATGGTTTTAGCACTTTAACATAAATTTCAAAGGCAACCATATTTTTTAGAACTACAAGGAAAACGCGTAAGTGTTAATTACTTCCGCACAAAGAGACCATTTCAAATAGCACACAAAGCAAAAGCTTTTCTTTTCTTCTTACAATGTTCCCCAGTTGATGAGTCCTCTTAATGTCTGATACAATTGCAAACTCGGGGACTCAAGATTTTTATGTTAAATTGTATGTAAAAATGTACATAAATTTTCTTATACAAAAAAGTAGTCACTAAGCTTGATAAAGAATGAGACTCAAACAAAAAATAGCAAATGATAAAAAGCTGTGACACAATTTGAAACTGCAAAAGGACCAGGACAGATACTAAATTTTCCCTCAGCACTCTTGGAGAAAGACGACTTTAACACTAGAGCCACACTGCATATTAATTCTTTCGTGTTAATTGTTTTACAGATGATTATGCTGTAGATAATTGTTTAGTAAATTATCTATGGCTTATTCCTTATTATCAATTATTTCCTAATTGGGAGCTTAAATAGCTCTGTAATCTTATTCTAAAATGTTATCAGAATATCCTATAGAACCTGACATCAGTTAAATGTTTCTAAAGCGTAGGTTTAATGAAGCTAATGAGTTTGGCTTTCCCTGTCAGTTCACTTGAAGTATTATGTCAGCCATTGTTTTGATCTTTTAGGGCTCCCTTTTTATGTTAGCATTTATTTATGCATTTTATTCCATTTAATGTATTTAGTTGATATTATTGCCAAAGATACCAGGATTTTTGTTTGTTGTTTTGACATATTTTAATATTTAGAAGCGATAAGGAGAAATTACTTTCATTATTCACTGTTCATTATTTTTGTTTGTGGTTTATTGGGTTTTGTGTTGGAAAACATCTTTAAATTATAAAATTAATATTGATTGTATTCTATATCCCATACCCATTTGCATAATATAAATTGCTAAACAAGTTGTGAAATCAACAAGTTAAGAATGATACCTTTAATATCGTCTAAATGGCTAAAGTAAAATCAGCTTTTACCTTATGATAAAATGTATAATTCCCCCAGTAAATATGATTTAAATGAAACTCATAATCCTCATTCTGCCAGAGACATTGAATATTAAAACTCTAAAGCTAATAAAGGCACTGGAGTCATATTGATTATGTCTAATGAGTCTCTTAAATTAATGGGTCACCTGCTGGTTCAGGAGCTAGTGCAGATCTCTAAGTGGGTAAAAATGAGTGGTTTCAAGTTGATTTATAGCTCCTGAAATCAATGACGAAAACAATAATGGTAACAGAGCTTTCAGCCAAATGCTTTAACAAATATAATCAAACATTTAAATTATGAACATTTCTGTAACAACTAGATTGCTACATCATCCAGTGTTTGGTACCTGGGTTCACTAATAGCTACCTCATCTGTAAAACACTTATTTTCTATTTCTTCATTTCCATTTCATTTTGTAACATATAAAGGGCCAATATGCTGACATTTAAATATAAGATAATACAACTGACTCGAAAGGGTGTGCACAACTGGCTCATTAGCAGGATTTTATGTAACAGTAACTCCAACACCAATAATAAAAGCATTACTTATGGGATTCCCGCATGTTTTGAATACATACTCAGTGCAAGTCACTGTTCAAAGCAATTGGATAGTACAGTGAAGCACACAAGAAAGTGAAGAGAACTAGAATCCAATAACGACACAGACCAGATACTTTCACATAGTTGTGAGTGCTATAAAAAATTCCATTTGAATGGCTATAAAGAGTTTTTAAATCATTTTGATGTATATTAATCTCATTAATATTCACAATAATGCTGAGTGATCAATATTATAAATTTACACTTGGGATTGTAGGGTTCAAAGGGAAAGTTGACCTAAGACATGGAAAGAAAGAGAAAGAAACCTCAATATTTACCCTCAACTATAGAATGGAAAAGGTCAACTAGAACTAGACCACATGAAAAATAAACCCGCTTTCTAAAAGCTGTTATTCTCGTGTCCCAAATAAGCTGAGTAGAGGCATCTATAATGGAAAAAAGTTTTAATATCATCTATATAATTGAAGTAACTTTCTTCTGTGCCTTACACTTTGAATCTTAAACACATAAACCATTATTTTTGTTAATTTTTATCTAATTACTTTTCTAAATTTTACTAACAAAATATATTGACATCTTTAACACATTTACTTAGAGTTTTGTCTCGAGAGCTTAACTCTCTGCTAGAAAGCATGATACTTTGTAATTTTGCTATTTTCAATATTTGAGTTGAAAGATTCCTTAAAAAAATCTATCCCACATGAATTACCCAAATTTATACAAATATATAAAAACTTTATTTCGCCTGGCTTTTCTTTTCTCCTTGTGCTTACCAGAATCTCTTTTCTTCTCACTGTCAGGGAATATGAATATATTACAGAGTTAGATATTAGTATGGTTAACCTATAATTCCAGCTTTCTCCTGGGCTTATGGTATAGTCCTATCTGGAAATTAAGAGTACCCACTCTACCTGCTTTGGAAAATAAAATATGGCTACACAGAGCATGTGTGACTTCCAGGCAGAAGCCATTAAGAGACCCTGTATGTTCCCTTCCCTGTGCCTGGTGACCAGGCATAGAGCAGACAGAGGAAATTCCATCCACCTGGGTCCCATTGTGTAGAAAACTCAAGATGAACTTATAGCCAGAATTAGAAATACACCTGGTTTTTGTTTTTTATTTGTTTATTTGAATCCATCGAGATTCATGGTTGCTACCACAGGATAATCTAATCTTTCCTGGCTAATACAATGACGTCTTCTGTTCTGAAAAGCCTAAGATACTAGTATTTTAATTAAAATTAAACATTGGATTAAATAAAACATTCAACACCAACATAGGCACTCCCATACATATTCTTACAATATAGTCACATAAATTTTGCAGTATTCAGAAGGTTCAGAGCTACTATTAAGTTAAAGTCTTAACTTGAAGAAGCCTATTGATCAGTTACATGGTGTGAAATGATGTTCTTCATACAATGTGTTTACGGTGAAATGTGTTATTCAATATGCAAACATATGCTCATTTTTACTCGGAATACAAATTTCTTCACACATTTGTTTCATCACACCTAAGTATAGTTTACAAAACTGGAAAAAAAAAAAGGTGGTTATTTTAAATTAAATAAAACTTACTGTTAAGAAATGTTACTTTCTCTACAAGATAGCACGACACCGGGGATTTTTCAACCTAGGTAACAGCCAGAGTCTACTGATTTTATTTCCCTTACACATGTTATACCCATACCCCTAAACAATCAGACATCATCTCTACCACGATTTAACTAAATTAACGTCTCACTCTCTCCCTCGTCTTCTTGAATATGGCTTCCAATTTTCCCCCCAAATTGGACATCCATTATTGCCAGTTCTAGCTTAATTTAAACATAAATCTCTGTTGACTACAAGATCAATTTAAACTCTTTACCCTGGTGTTACTCCACATGACTCCATAATGCGTCTTCAACTTCATTTCCAGGTTTTTCTATTAAATGTTCCCTCCGAGCCTGTCGGCCTGAGGTACTCATCGCCTCCAAATATGGCTGACTCATTTGCACTCCTAATTCATGCTATTTCCTCTTTCAAATCCATTTTTCTGAATGTTATCCATGCCGGTCTTTATTATGTATATAGTAAATTATTATATGTATGTGGTTTTAAAAATTATATGGAAGAATTTAAAATTTCTCACCTTCTCCTTCTGCTCCTTGCCCATTCCCCAAGAAACTACTACTGTTTGTCTGTTTTTTAATCTTCTGGTGATTATAACCAGCATAACATTTTATAGAATATTCAATTTAACAGACTCATTCTACTATAGGGTTTTAATGAAACTTAAATTCTTCATCGTCTTTCAGTTTTTCTTTTGTGACATGTTTACATCTAACTTCATATTCTTTTGTTTATTTCTGTTTATTTTGTTTGAAATAAAAAGTGCATGTGTTTTCATTGGAAGAAGTGACACAGTCCAAAAATGGTGTAAGACGTTAATCATCTCTTTTATCTGCTATTTCCAGCCCCGTGGTGTAATCAATCTTAGCAGATCGCTGAATGTCTTTGCCCATTTATCTCCAGTCATACAATCCTGGGAAACATATGTGCACTTCCATAGGAGTGGCAGACATGGTTAGTCGCTCATCCAATATTCATTTTTCTCTTCTACTTTACAAATAGAACCCATTTTTTTTTTTTTTTAGGAGGCTGGTTTGCCAATGCGCCCTGTTAAAATAGTTACTATCATAGTCTTCCTTTCAGATAGGGGCACGATGAGACACAGTTCTTGCCAGTGAGAAGGATGGAGATGTCACTGGGTGGGCTTTGGGGAAAGTTTTTAGAGGGAGACAGGCTCAGCTGTCCCCTCTTAAGCTTGTTGCACCTTTTCCTTTCTTTCATTCTGAAATATAGCTCTGAGAAATGGGATGGGAAGAGCCCTATGCATCTAGGGCTAGTGGGGCAAAAAATAGAACAAGGTTTGGTCACTGATGGCCTCAAGAAGCCACTGTGCCAGTCCTGCCCTGCTTAATCTGCAGACTCTCATTTTGTAAAAAAAAAAATATATATATATATATATATATATAATATCTATATCTTTGTTGTTTAGCAGTAAATAATGGGCCTTGTTCAAGGTCAATAACTCTGTACCTGATGTGTTATTTTGAAGAGCTCCATAATCATCAATAATATTGATGTAATATCATCTATTTTCTAACTGAAAGACTTACAGGTTGCTTCCGTCTTTTTACCTACAAACAATATCGCAGAAGGCATCCACGCAGGTAAGTTCTTAGGCAGCGGTGCTTTGGGGTCATTATGATATAGTGCCCAAATAGGATTTTTTCAAAGACTGTGTATATTTTAAATTATAAAAAACATTTTATGATTACTTTTCAAAAATATGTAGAAATTCACACTGCCCCCAGCAAATGTATGAGTTTCATTCAGTTCCTACAAAGCATAATGCCACTGGATATTATTATTAAGAAAATTATTAATTTTTGAAATTAAATTTAATCAAGAGGTGAAAAAATTATAGATCACCATTATTAGTTATTTATTTATTGGTCATTTGGATTTCCTGTCCTCTGAATTGGTTACTATATTATTTAAATAACTTTTCTTTGATTCGTGTGCTTTTTCTTATTAGTTTCTAAATCTCTTTGTATGTTAGAGATATTATACCCAAGTATTTACCATATATTGCAAATATGTTTTTCCAGTCTATTGTTTATCTTTTGATTTTCTTTATGGAGTGTTTTGCAATTCAAATATAAATTAGACCTTTAAATAATGAACTTGAATATATATTTATTTATCATCCTTATATAATATGAATTGATCCCTGGCCTTCCAAAACCATCCCTACCTCCCTACACTCTTAGCAAATCCACTTCCCAAATTTAATTTTAAATAATATACTTCTGTACTGATTTCTTAGTTTATCAACTACAAAAAACATCCATTGACTCCATACCATAAATTTTTTTTTAAAAAAAGCACACTTTTATGTCTTTCCTTCTTTTCCTGAATTGTTGTTAGAAATATCATTATTTTTACAAATATCTAGTCTTACATCATTGTCCCAGGGCCACCACTATAGCCATGCAGGGACACAATTGCCTTGGTACTGCCTGGAATTATGGCAGCTTTGCAATTATAATATGATTATATGTTATATTATATTTATGATTATAAATAGTAATTCATGCTTTCAGTAGGTTTTTAATATAAAGGCTAAAAACAGATAAAGGTAGTTTGTACAGTATAGATGGATTTTATTCAGTCTTCCCCCAGGCGCTTCCTATCCAGAGAAACTGACTCTGATCCTATGTGGCAATAAAGTGGCCACTTGAGACGCACCAGTATTGAGAGATTGCTGCAGGCCACGTGGTTACACACAGCTATAAAGGCTTGTTTGAGATTTTCAGTGCTTCCTATAATAAGCAATGTTTTTTGTTTTTTCCGTTTTTTCTTGGCCTAGTTGCTAACAATTGTTTATTGAATGCTTCCAGAGCTTGAATCTACCTTTGGAAAGCTTGTCCTTTAGACTTTTCTATTATCAGAAACTTGTGATGATTTCTGGTCCTTGGGGATGGCTTGGGTACACTTTTTTGCAAATTGGTGGACTATTCAAATATTGAGCTAATATTTGCAAAATTGTTAATAGCCACAAGGACATCAGATATTCTATCCTTCTTTAATACAAAAATTGATATCTGTATAATACAGCAATATAGAACACACCATGGTTCATTTGTTAAATCTATCAGCTTTATCTACAACTTGTATGTTAAAGAAAAATGAATCACAGATTAGGAAATAAAAATCTTGGCTGGTATTCATTTACAATTTCCTTAGAAGTTATAATGCCTTGTATCTCTAGCAATTACGTGTTTCAATTATTATTTATTTAATTAGCAAAATTGTATCTTTGCTGCATGAAATTTTTTAAAGAATGTTATTGTAAGGTGGAAAAATTAATGCTGAGGTCTTGTTTGATGCTGAGTACATTAGCTAACTCTGTACAGTTTTCTCTCTTCTAATGACAACTTTAATAAATAAGTACATAAATGAATACTCAGTTGTGTTTAATAATTATAATTTCTTGAACTAGCTCTATTCATTTCCACTTGCCTCTGATTTCCCATCCCTTTTCCTTATGAATGGACTTATGTTTTCCATGTAAAGAATAATGTAAATTGTACATTTTTCATCACAATAATTATTACATTTATGTTAGCATGAACATTTACCACTCTATGTGAATTTAACATAAGATGTTTTCCTTGAACTAAAGCCTATGACAGTATAATTAAGTCTTTGTAATTAAATAGTTCTTTTTTTTAGTTTTTAAAGTGTTTTTAATGTAGTAGTGAAAGGTAAATGTAAATGAACAATGGCATCAGACCTCAGAATGAGACCTCGTTCCTCAGGAAGGGAGTGTCACTCAAACTTTAAAAATGTGGCTTGCCAGTCTTTATAATTCACAGCCATCAAATTTCAATTGATAAAATTATAAATTAAGGCAGCAATTTTTATTCTAAATTTAAGTAATACTTGTTTTCTTCTTCGTCGTGGTCTTGGTGGCATTTGTATCTGGCATGGTCTGCATAGTTTTTTCTTCTTTAACTCTCCCTTCTTGACTTTTGGCTTCTACTCAGCAGCTACATTTTCTTGACTTCATGCCTTTATCATATCTCCTTTTAAAAAATTCAGATACATGGGTGTAAACTTTCAGAGTTTTAGCAAGTCAAAGAATAACTTTTATTTCGCTTTCATGCTTGACAAATTGAACTAGAATGAGAGATGTCTGACCTGCTGACCTTAGCCAACGGAAGAACATATGGAGGCCATGATCCGTCATTCCAAACGGGGAAACTCAAAAAATCACTAGGGTTCAGTTAACCCTGTGCTAATTTGGGCAAGTTACTATTTAGCCGTTGAGCAAAACTATCTACATTTACAAACAAATACTACTAAAACTTTACTAAATTCTTGGAAAGTAGAATTTAAGAAGTCAAAGAATTACATAAAAGAACTTCATAAATTAAAAGAGTCTTCATATAGCATAGGCATTATTATTATTAAGGAGACAGGATTATGGGGAGGAAAAACAATTAATGATAAATATTAGAAAACCTGTGTACGTAGACTGACCAGATTTCTTGTTCTGGTAAGATAGTGTAGTATAATTAATGATGGTCAATTCAGCTCAAGAGTCTAGAATGGGGATGTATGAAACAGATCACCTGACAGATCTCAGGGCAGTAAAATGCAGTCATATTATTGTCTATTGTGGTAGGCAGAATACTAAGATGGTTGTCTTCAAGTATGGTTACCTGCTTCCTGTGACTTGCTCCCTGAGACTTGCTTCCAGCCAATAAAATAAGGCAAGTAGTGACATAGTCACCCCTGTGATTAGATTATAGGAGACTCCATTCTAGCTGACTAGAGTAAGAGTTTCTCCCACTGGCTTGGAAGTAGCTATGTTGCTAGTGGCCTGTAAGCAGACCGCAATGCAGGGAAGAAAATGTAAGGGGGTCTCTTCCAGCTGAGAGTTCCATAGCTGGCAGCCAGCAAGCAAGGGACAACTTCAGTCAACATAACAATAAGGAACTGAATTTGGCCAACACCCACGTAAGTTTGGAAAAGGACCCTGAGTTCCAGAAAGGAAAGCAACCTGGCCTACACCTAGTCTGCCACCTTGTAAGACCCTGAATAAAGGACCTAACTCCTGATCCCAAAAATAAGAGATAATGGATAGATGTTGTTTTCATTAAGTTACCAAATTGTTGGTAGTGTGTTATGCAGCATAGAAACTAATACATCTAGTAGTGAAAGGGCTCAGTCTATCCTATAAGAGTAAAGTGTTTACCTCATTTTAGAGACAGGAGAAGCATTTTTATCCAGAAAAAAAATATTAAGAAAGGACTTAGGCAAGCCTATAAAAAAAGAAAACAAAAACACACAACAGACACACACACACACACACACACTAAGAGAAATATCAAGAGAAATTAGAAAAGAATTATAGTGTTATGTAGATTTTATATTTGAGGGTTAAGGAATCCATTAAAGAGTTATTTAGTTGCTACACCAACATAGACAGCAAGCTTTTCTGTTAAAGGGCTATTTAACTATCTAACATTAAAAAAACACTGGAAATAGAAAGCTATGGAAATCAAGCATGAATAGCTACACTAAGGAATTATTTTTTTAAACTTAGACCCCCCCTGTATTTAGGAGGGCAAACGTTATTATTATTTTAATTTTGCTTTAAAACTATTGAGTAAAACTCTACACATTTTTTTAGAATCATTGTAGAGTATTTTCGTGTGGGCGAGGGGTGGAGAAATGTTTGCTAATTTTCTTTCCCAAGTTAATGGACACGTTTTTATATCAAAATACTCTGATGGGAATACTGTACATTGAATATGTTCACACCTTGCTTATAACATTGTAAGATAAAATTTTTCAAAAAGATTTTTGTAACACACATACATCAAGTGACATAAAGAAATCAAGCCCTTTGACCAGTTATTTCACGACTAGGAATCTACCCTAAGGAAAAATCTCAAATGTGTAGAATTTCATTTGAAGTGCTGTTTATTTTCTATCATAGCGAAAATATTTCAATCAATCTAACCCTATTTTGTCCTTCCCTGTAGGGCTGTCTCTTCCTCAGCACTTCCTTGGCTCTAAGACGTGAAATTCGTAAGCAGTGGATCAAAACTGAGGGAATTCATGCTTCCTGGATGAGGAAAAAAGAATGAGAATTGCTCTTCTACTATTTCACATCCATTTCTACTACTAGCTTGTTTAAGCAGTTGAGCATCTAGAAAGAAAGAAATAGCTGAATAATTAGATCTAGCAGACTTCCACCTACTGCTTGTTGATCAAATAATGTGGCATCTCTCTCCAAATCATGAATATAGACTCCCACTAATAAAAATGCATCTGAAGCACAATATAAAGAAAACAAAAACTGTGAAACTTACTATTTTCCTTGAAAGCAAAATCAATCACATTTTCTTGTGAATGGAATAGCAGAATAGCTCTTTAAATTTTTCCATCATTATGAATCTCAAATTTATTTCTTAATATTTCATGCATTCTAACATTTTTGATATTTTAAATCAAGATTGAAGATTTAATCAAGATTTAATGATTTTTTTAATTAAAATGTAAGCATTATAAATTATTTATTAGGAATTTAAGTTTATATGAAATATTGGAAAATATCATTTGTGGTTAAATATAATATTTATATATCAGATATAGATTTTTCGTATGATTTGAGTCAAATACATGCAACTTGTGTGGAAATTCAAAGCTAGGCAATGCCGTTATAGGGATAATTTTCAAATAGTTAAAAGGAAGTATGTGCATTCATTCATTTATACATATGAAAATTGTCTGGATGGAAATGACTTATTGAACTACATATGTGTATCTCTCAAGTAAAAATAACTCATGCTTTATTTAATGTAAACACAGATCACAAACACTTTTAACTCAAAGTTTTCAAATAATATTCCCTTTAAATTTGCCATTTGAGATGGTGAATACCATACATTTTCCAACTGTTTCAGGAAAGCATGGAGCTTATTTAAATATTCATTGCAGGGATAAAAACGCTTTCGCCATTTAAAATTTAGACACAAGGTCTAACTTGAACTGGTTGATATATTCTTTCAAAGATGGGAATTAATATACATATTAAATGTTTTCTAAAGTCAATCCATTGGTTTATTTCTTCACTCATGTATTTATTTAGTTTCACTTTATATGAAAGGGTTAGCTTCAGAAACTTCTTCATATCTGAAGAGAAATAAGGTCTCTAGTTATGCAATGTCTGATTCTCAATCTATTTATTAACTATGTCCTTTTTGAAATTGATAGCATATAATGTCTTCTCAATTAAGCATTTAAGGAGCATTTATTACTATTCAAGTCTCTTTAAGATTATGAATGTTCCTAACATAAAGAAATGATAAATATTTGAGCTGATGGAGATCCTGATTAACCTCATTTGATCATTATTCATTGCATACAAGTATCAAAATATCACTCCGTACTCCATAAATATGTACAATTATTATATGTCAACTAAAAATAACAGGAAAAGACAGTAGCTTAACTGCTTGTTTTCCACCCCTACATAACTGTATTTAGGCTAAGGAAATGGTAGTATTAATAAATGTACCATATGCTCAAGATATATATTTTTTATTTCAAGCCTCTTTAAGAAAGAAAAAAAGAGAAAGCCTTATTTTTCTAGAATGTGATCTTGAAAGACTTCAGACTGGAACCCCCATCAGAATGTCTTAACGCTTAACATAATTTGCCTTTATAATTTTACTTATTATCTGTCTTCCCACTAGAGGGCAGGGCCTTCTTAGTTTTATTAACCGCCATACCCTCAGGGCAGTTAGTAGGTGCTCAAAAAAAAATTATTGTACAAATGAATTGACTAACTATACAATCCAACTCTTTGGATTCTATGGGAAACAGCACGCTTTAACTAGGCCCACATCTCGACAGAACTTTACTGTTTATGCACATACAACAGCAAATTCCTGTCTTTGGCTTGTGAGTTTGTGCTTTGACTATGTTCAGCTATCAGGCTGCTGCGAAGCTGAAACATCAGACAAGTGCAAGGATCTCAACGGAGCCAGCAAAAATAAAAGCTTTATGAGAGCTTCTGGCTGCAATTTCTGGATTTAAAATCACCTAGGTTTCATCTACGCTGTAATGCGAGCAGCAGGTGTCTCAAAGCATCAATTGTCCAATCGGGTCCCTGTGAAGATGGCAGGCAGCCGGCTGACTTCACAGAAAGTCACCGTGAGGATGATGCTAAAAGAAGAATGAGTCTGTTGATAGGATTTCTCCTGTTTTCAATATATTCCAAAAAAATATACCGCCGTTTTAAAATTTGCAAACATTTTAACTGCAAACTACTGTTTCCATTAAAATTTCCTATAAGAGCACAGAAAGAACCCTGAAACATTTCATATGCAATAGTGGACTATACATATTCTCTTATGTGATTGTACTTAGCAGAAAATAACACAGGCAACATATAAATTTCACTAATTTGATGTTCCCCTACGCATGTAGCCATATAATTCTATGTCTTATTCTCTGTATTTTGTTTATATGATAAGTATTGGGTCTGAGGTATTAGAAACCATCATTGCTAAAATGAGAAAAAGTCAAACACAAACAACATTAATGGAGAGTCTATTCTTTAAATATATGAAAAAATTAGAAGTATTAACACAGCCGTGAGTCGTGTTACTATATAAATTTATAAATACTTGCTATTAAAATATTATGTGCATCCATTTATTATGTTCTCATATGTTCAAAGTGTTTGCTTTGAAATTAACATATATATGTTTGGAATCACACATGGAGGTTATTTATAGTTAGAAGCTTTCTATATGTATGTGTACACATATCTGTGTTTAAATTATATAACATCCTTTCAGCAAAAAAAAAAAACCTGTATCTTTCATTTTGCAATGTAATCATCACCATTATTTAGTGAGGCTTTTGTTCTAGTGGATTTGCATATTTCTATACATTAAGGCCATTGAAAAATTACACATGTCAATTTTATAAGCAACTATCAAATACGTGACCAGTAATACTTGAAAAGACAACTTTTGGAAAATACAAGAAAATAGTCTCCAAGGTTAATTAGGCTGCCATACCAATGATCCTAAAATGTTCTAAACTCCCCCTCACTATTTCAAGTAAGTATTCTCCCAAAGACTAAGCTACAATACTTTTTTTAATTTGTATTTATTTATTTATATCGGTATGCATTGCTGAGAAAGCAGCAATTACTTATAAGAGTTTTTCTATTAATGCTCAGTAAGATTGTAAAAACCCTGAAGGTGGAGAAGAAGCTGCATTCAGTTTTGAAAGAAGTATTTCATGCAGAGAGAACTGGGAGTGCCAGAGCCCTGAAATCAGGCCTGGTGTATTTATGGTACAACCAGGGAAGCGGTGAGCAGGAGCTGATCAACAAGATGGAAAGGATAGCGCACAGAAGGAAGAGAAACCAAATCATGGCGTTCTGTAGGCGATGCATCCTGAGGTGACATGGGATGACAATAGAGTGCTTTGAACAAAGGAGTGATAGGTAATCTGCCTCTGTGTTAAGAATAATCCCAAAGCCAGTAAAGTGGAGGTAGGGAAAACAGAATAATCCAGATGAGAGATTTATTTTCCAAATGGCTAGCCAGTTACTCAATAGCATTTGTTGGGAGAAAAAAATCCGTATTTTCTCTATTGATATTTAATGCTTTCTTCCTCTCTACTGAGTAGAATTATTATAATAAAGAAAATAGTTTGACACAGATATAAATATATAGACAGATATATATGCATACACATATGTTTGGATATATCAAATCAAAATTACATTTAAGTTTTATCAAGTATAAAAATTAATATCAGTTAAGATTGTGATTGTAATTACATTGAATTAAAAGGGAAGTTGGGTGAAAGTGTCAGATTTATAACATTGAGGCTTGAAGGAGAAACCACAATCAATGCTCTCTTTTGTGAAGAACCACCAGAGCGATAACTAACTTTTCTTCAAAACTTACTACACGACAGCCATAATTGCAATCATTGTATGCCTTAACTATTTAATGCTCACTACAACCTCATCGGATAGCCATTACTATTAACCATTATTCCCCTTTTACAGATGAGAAATTAACTTGGAAAGATTAAGTGATTTTCCCAAGACCAGAGAAAATACCTCTTGCAGAACATCTACTTGGTCTTATTTCTGTCATTTTATCTGATGTTTTGTTAATACTTCTTTATTTTCTCTTTCTTCCTGTCTTTTGCTGTATATTTTTTCGCCTCATAAAAGTTATCTGTTATTATTCTCTTATTCTCTTAGAAGTAATCATATTTTTTTTTACTTTATATTATGACTTATAGCTGTCTTTCTTGCTTTAACTTTAGAACAAAGAATCTACTAATTCCCTGCTATGGAAAAAAATTGATGAATTAACAAACACTTTCTTCAACCTCTCTTTCCTCATTCTTTATGTGACTAGTATATTCTGTGATTTTCATCATAATCACTAAAGATAGCTAATACTAGTTATTATTTTATGGCATATACTTGCCCTTTTAGAGAAATAAGCTCTATTATCCATTTCTCAATATAATCATGGCAGTTATTTAGTTAAGCCTATATTTTAGTGGATGTGCTTCTCTCTATTAAACCTTTCACATCATATAATATCAGATAAAATGTTTTAGCAAGATTAATTTGAAAATCCCACTCAAATTGCCTTAAAATTTTAGGAAATTTATCTTCCACAATCAGAAGCCCACACATGATGCAGAAACCAACACCATTGCTTTGAACACCAGTCTTAATATCATCGAGGACCTGTGTAAACTCTAATCTAGGACTAACAGCAAGTAGCTGGAGAAATTCCAGATACCACAGCCACACCCAAAGGCAAGGAGATGAAGAGGAGAAAAATAACTAAACGAAAAAGAGAGTTTCTCTTTCTTGATTCTCTCTTAGGTATAGAGGAAATTTTCACAGAGACCATTGGCATATTTCCCCTCATATATTTTTGAAGGTCCCATGCCCGCTTTCGAAATGTTACTTGGAGGAGAGCTAAAATGAGCAGGTTTCACTTAGAGTAATTATCTGGGTTCCTGAATGTCTGGAATTCTATCAAAAATCCCCTAAATATTGTCCTTTCTGCAAGTGAACTATTTATTTTGAATCTATCTAGAATATTCTTGCAAGAATATTTCCCATATTCTTGCATATTAAATCTATATTCCTGATGCCTTTATATGTGAAACACAACTTCCTGAGTATGTACTTAAGAATTCACAGTATTTTCCTTCATCCTCTATAGACATCCCTCCACTAACTTCCGGCACTAAACAGTGTACTTTATATCTGTGTGGACTGTGCCATGTTTTTATACTCCTTATCACTGCAGTAGCCTCAGACTTCTGATTTCCTTGTAATTGCATATTTTCTAATGCATATTATGTCCCTTTGTGTTTTGTGCTTGTGTTTTGTCAGTTCATTCTATGGTCTTACAATATGATCTTTTATCTCTTATTTTGTGAATAATGTGTTCTCTTTAATTTTCATGAAATATTATTACTTACTGAAAATTTTATTCTGTCTAAAGGTATGCATTCTTCCAGAATGGATTCTTTTTCAGTTTTTTGCAGACTATGTTTGTCCATTCTTCCTTCATTCCTTTTTTCTTTCCTTTCTATGCAGCTGTCCACAAAGTTTTTACCTACCAATGAATTTTGCAGATCCTAAATATTTTTTATCTGTCTCTCTATTTTGCTTCGGCTAATTCCATCTAGACAAATTTTTTTGCAAAAAAATTGACTGTAAGGTTTTCTGTTGGCTTTCTTCTCCATTCCTGAGGCATCATCTGAATCTTCCCATAAGAACGTTAATATTGGGATCAAAATTTGGTTGTATTTTTTATTTGGCAGCTATTCAGATTACTGAGGGTCTTACACCATTATTCCAGAAACATGTTGCATTCCATAACTTTCATTTTTAGTTCTAAACCTAGAGACACTCTAGAAAATTTTCAGAAAATACATCGTTATGGTACAGACCATGGTGTGAAGTGCTTTGTAGCTTCAGTAATTACATTAAGGTGAACGATCACTCGGTGATATAGAGAGCAAAGACAATTAGATATGCGTGACCATTGTTGCAGAGATTAACTGTAACAACGATATTCCTCAGACCCTCTCTCTTTTAGAAGGCATCTTTTAATAGACTTCATTTTTTAGAGAAATTTTTGGTTCACAGCAAAATTGAGCAGAAAGTACAAAGTTGCTATAGCCCCTGCACGCGCGCGCGCACACACACACACACACACGCACACACACAAACACACGGAGCCTCCCCCATGTATCAACATCCTTCACCAGCATGGTATATTTGTTGCAATTGATGGATCTACTACATTGACAGATCATTACCATTCAAAGTCCATAGTTTAGCTGAGGGTCCACTCTTGTTATTGTATATACTACAGATTTTGACATATATATACTGACATGTATCCGGTATGATAGTTTCATAAGGAGTATTTCCACTGCCCTAAATATCCTCTATGCTATTCCCATTCATCACTCCATCCCTCTGAACTCCCAGTAATCACTGATGTTTTTATTATCTCCATAAATTAGCCTTTTCCAGAATGTCATATAGTTGGAATCACATGGTATGTAGCTTTTTCAGATTGGCTTCTTTCATTTAGTAATATGCATATGATTCCTCCATGTTTTTAATGGTGTGATAACTCATTTCTTTATAGAACTGAATAATATACCATTGTCTGGATAGATCACAGTTTACTTGTCCATTACTTGTCCTACTAAAGAGCATATTGGCTCCTTCCAGGTTTTAGCAATCATCAATAAAGCTGGTATGTAGTGGCATCTCATTGTCATTTTAATTTACATTTCCTTAAGGAACAAAGTAGAGCATCTTTTCATGTGCTTATCTACCATCTGTATATCTTCTTTGGTGAGGTGTCTATTCAGGTCTTTGGCCCACTTTTTCTTTGGGTTGTTCATTTTCTCATTGTTAAGTTTAAGAGTTTTTTGTACGTTAACAGTTTTCTTTATCATATGTCTTTTGTAGATATTTTCCCCCAGTCTGTGGCTTGTCTTATTCTCTTCAAAGTGTTTTTAGAAGAGCTGAAGTTTTTAATTTAATTAATTACTTCATTTATGGATTGTGCCTTTGGTATTGTAAATGACTAGAAAGTCATTGTCATATTCAAGGCTAGATTTCCTCCTATGTTCTCTTCTAGGAGTTTTGTAATTTTGTATTTTACGTTTAGGTGTGTGATCTACTTTGAGTTTATTTTTGCAACAGGTAGAATATGTGTGTCTAGAAGATTCATTTTTTTTGCATGTGGATATCAAGTTGTTCTAGCACCATTTGTTGACAAGAATATCCTTTCCTTCAGTGTCTTTGCTTCTTTTTCAAAGATCAGTTGACTATGATTATGTTGGTTTCTCTGGGGGTCTAAGGAATATCATTTAAAAGGCAAATTTTAGGTGTTTTTAATAATCTAGAAAAACCTACATTTGCTCTAGTTCAAAGGGATAAGTGAAGTCCTACCTATTGAATTCTCCTTTTCTTCTCCCCCAGTGGCTGCTCAAATACAACAGTTAGAATTCCAAGAAAATCACTGAGATACTATTTTATTTTAAGTTGAAATATAGATATATATCAAACACACACACACACACACACACACACACACACAGAGTCACAGAAGTTGTATGCCTTGTGGATTCCCATTCTTTCTCGATAGCAAAATGAGAGAATTTAATCAACTTTGTAAAATTCTCAAGTGCTCAGAATGTAATGTGCATGATGGGTCTTATTTCCCCTCAAAAGGTAGTGATCTGAGTAGTGATGTGATTATCTTTGAATAGATTCTGTTCCCAAAGCTCGAGCACTTTATTCTTACAGTGTTGCTCAGTTTTAAATATAACAATTTAGTATGCTCTCCGTCATCCATTAGAAAGTATAAACACATTTTTCAATGTGCCATTATCTTCACTGTAACAGTATTGGTGGATCTTTGTATATTATGATTAATTGGATTAAACGGAAATCAGAAATTTGCAACCTATGTAAACTGGTGGCTTGAACTACATTTGTGGGATCTGAATCTTGTAGGCTCAGTAATTTGAATTCTAATCAGTGAGGAATTTAGTCCATTTGAAATCATTTGGCTGAAAACCAATAATAAATTATATCCTGAACAATTTGGCTTGTAATGATTATGACTAGAATTAGAATAAAAATAGAGACTGCTATAGGTCTCTTGAATACCAAGTCTACAAGACACAGGGAGACAAGAAGTATGGATGAACTGGCAAAGAAGAAAGTCTACTTTTTAACTGGCTCAATATAGATGAGACTAGGGAGGCAACTGTTTTAATCAATTTGCTAGATTCTCTCCATATCTTATTTCGAAAGACAAAGATATAGGGTCTAGTGTTTAAGGGAGAGTCCCAGAGACCTTCTGATCTAAGCCATCATTGCATGCTCCATCCTACTATGGGTGGTTCACAGATGAAAAACAACCTCAAAGGAGGTTGAGCCTCCTTTGTGAGCCTCCTGGTGTGGAGATCCTAGAACATGAGTCAGAAAGTGATTGGGTAAAGAGGGAGAAAAAAAATCCATGTCTAATGTAATTTGCTAAGCTATGGAAGGAAAAATTTTGGTAAAACAGAATCCTATGGTACCCTGTATCTATATCTCTTCAAATAAAATATGGAGAAGACTTAACAAATTGATTAAAACAATTGTCTTCCTAGTCTTACCTTAATGAAACTACTTAAAAGTAGACTTTCTCCTTTACTATTTAATCTGTAGCCTTATCATTCTGTCCCTTGTAGACCTGGTATTTAAGAAGCTAACACTAGTTGCTATTCTCATTCTAATTCTACTCATAACCATTACCAGCCATGATAAAAACATTTAATGTCTATCATTAGCCCTCATTTCAAAAACAAAAAACCAAAACAAAACAGACTCTCAATTTTATAAATTCCTATTTTCCTTATGATTCTGTGATTTCTCAGTTACTTCAGGTGACCATAAAGTTTAAAAGCATAATCAATATAGTCTTCTCTTATCCTCTTCCTCATCTGAGGTGACATTTTTTTCTTAGGTTGTTTGGCAGCTGTGGTCGAGCTTCTGGTCAGTGGCTGGCATTTGGTGCTGTTTGATGCATCTAGTCTAATCTCCAGTACAAACATTCTTCAGATGTCCTCAAAAATCGGAAGTTAATAATGCTCATGGAGATAACAGTAGTACCTACTTGTAGTGGTGGTTTGAGTACTAAAAGAGTTACTATATGAAAAGTTGTTAACATAATGACCGCCATGTACAAAAGTCTTCTGAGTTCCAATCATCATCAGAATCATTGTCATTATTATTTTTATTTCTACTCGCATTAAGAACATGTGATTTCTGTTCATAAAATTTTCGTTGCTACAACCCCTCTCTGAAGAAACCCCAGTGTATCTGTTCTTGTTTGTGGGGAGAGGAATGGGTGCAGTAGATGAAAAGGGGCAAGAAAACAAAAAGCATAATTCAGTTTATCTAGACATGAAAACATAGCACATAAATTGATTTTTTAAATATCTGGAGAGGACTGTCAAGAACTGTGAAAGAGGCCGGGCGCGGTGGCTCACGCCTGTAATCCTAGCACTCTGGGAGGCCGAGGCGGGTGGATCGCTCAAGGTCAGGAGTTCAAGACCAGCCTGAGCAAGAGCGAGACCCCGTCTCTACTAAAAATAGAAAGAAATTAATTG
>CAUYRB010001059.1:0-58606 GCA_963574695.1 Propithecus perrieri
TCTAAACACTAAAAACAGCTGGCTTAACTTAGCATAATATTTTTAAAAATTGCCATCAAGTATGTATATTTTAAAATATGGAAAGTCATCCTTACCAAATCTGATACTAAAATATACTAAGTGATAAGGGAGAAAATTATATGGTCACCTCAGTAGGTATCAAAAATTCATTTAATAAAATGTATGCTGGGAAAGGGGGAGGGCGGTGGGAGGAGGGGGGAGGAGGGGACGGGTATTTGTATACACAAGGAGTACAATGCGCACTACCCGAAGGATGAACATATTTGAAACACGGACTTGAGGGGAGGGGAACCAAGGGCAACACACGTAACCTAAACATCTGTACCCCATAATATGCTGAAATAAAAAATGAAAAAGAGTAGGGACCATGTCTTATTTATCTCACAGAGCCTAGCTTATGTTATCAGTAAATATTTCATACACAAATAAGTGATTAACTTTTCATTTGCTCTTCATAGCCACTCCTTGGGAAAGGTAGCAGGAATTATTTTTCTAAGACAGTGGGTCTCACACTTAAGTATTCACTAGAGCAATTGGCGTACTTTTTAATCATATAGATTTCCAGTCTGTCCCCCTTTATCACCAAGCCCAGGGAGATTCAGACTCAGTAGGTTTGGGGTGTGGAAAGGAATTTGCATGTTTCTCCAAAGTGATGCAGATGCAGGTGGTCCTTGGAACATACTTTGAGAACTCCTGGCCTAGGGTGTACATGTGAGTTGTGTTCCCCATAGAAATAGTTCTTGCAGTCTGCCTGGTCTGAATAGATAAGGGAAGATACAGTGACAACCCTCCCCTGTGGTACAGTTTGCAGCTGTGAATTTCAGGGGCTATCTAGAAGACTGGCATCTCCAGACACCCATGGAAGAGACTCTCCTGGTCACCACTCTCAATATTCTTTTTTCTTTGAGACATGACGGTGTGGTGGAGAGCACATTGCTCTCAAAGTAAGGTGATCTGGATAGTGACTGAGTGACCTGAGACATATTTTTCACCCTTTTTGAATTTCAGTTGTTCATGTGTAAGAGGGGGATCCACTGGTCTTTCTATGTAGTACCTACCTCATAGGGATGTCTTGAAAATGAAATGAAATACATTTTTTTGAATTTCAATATATCACGGGGGTACAAATGTTTAGGTTACATATATTGCCTTTGCCCCACCCGAGTCAGAGCTACAAGAATGCCCATTCCCCAGATGATGTGCACTGCACCCACTAGATGTGAATATGCCCATCCCCTCCTTCCCCCTCCCACTTGCTTGACACCTAGTGAATGTTACTGCCATATGTGCACATAAGTGTTAATCAATTAGTACTAATTTGATGGTGAGTACATGTGGTGCGTGTTTTTGCATTCTTGTAACTCACTTAGAAGAATAGACTCCAGCTCCATCCAAGATAATCAAGAGATGTTAGTTCATGATTGATTTTGTGGCTGAATAGTACTCCATGGTATACATATACCACATTTTATTAATCTTACTCATGTATTGATGAGCACTTGGGTTGTTTCCACATCTTTGGAATTGTGAATTGTGCTACTATAAACATGCAAGTACAGATGTCTTCATTATAGAATGTCTTTCTTTTCTTTGGGTAGATGCCCCGTAGTGGGATTGCTAGATCAAGTGGTAGTTCTACTTTTAGTTCTTTTATGTCTCCATATGACTTTCCATAGATGTTGTACTAGTTTGCAGTCCCACCAGCAGTATATAAGTGTTCCTATCTCTCCACATCCATGTCAACATTTGTTGCTTGGGGAATTTTTGATAAAAGCCATTCTCAGTGGAGTTAAGTGATATCTCATTGTAGTTTTGATTTTCATTTCTCTGATGATCAGAGAGGTTGAGCATTTTTTCCTATGTTTATTGGCCATTAGTCTATCTTATTTTGAAAAGTTTCTATTCATGTTCTTTGCCCAATTTTTAATGAGGTGGTTTGATTTCTTCTTGCTGATTTTTCTGAGTTCTATATAGATTCTAGTTATCATCCCTTTTTTGGATATATAGCATGCAAATATTTTCTCCCATTTTGTAGGTTGTCTATTTTCTCTAGTAATAGTTTCTTTGGCTGTGCAGAAGACTTTTAATTTAATCAGCTCCTATTTATTTTTGTTGATCAGTGATTGCTTTGGGGGTCTTCTTTATAAATTCTTTGCCTAAGTTGATGTCCATGAGAGTTTTTCCAACATTTTCTTCTAGAATTCTTATGGTTTCCTGCCTTAGGTTTAAGTCTGTTATCCATCATGAGTTGATTTTTGTGAGAGGTGAGAGGTACAGATCCTGTTTCAGTCTTCTACATGTGGCTACCCAATTTGCCCAGCACTATTTATTGAATAGGGATCCTTTTCCCCAGTGTATGTTTTTGTCTGCTTTGTCAAAAATCAGATGGCTATATGAGGATGGTTTTATGTCCGTGTTTTCTGTCCTGTTCCATTGGTCTCTGTCTCTGTTCTTGTGTCAGTACCATGCTGTTTTGGTTACTATAGCTTGGCAGTGTAGTTTGAAGTCTTGTAAATTGATGCCTCCCAATTTGTTCTTTTTGCTTAAGATTGCTTTGACTATAATGGGTCTTCTCTGGTTCCATATGAAGTGTGGAATTATTTTTTCTAGATCTTCAAAAAACGATGTTGGTATTTTAATAAGGATTGCATTTGGGTAGTATAGACATTTTAACAATGTTGATTCTGCTGATCAATGAGCCTGGTATGGTTTTGCATCTGTTTGTGTCCTCTGCTGTTTCCTTCTTCAGCGTTTCATAGTTCTCCCTGTGAAGACCCTTCACCTCCTTAGTTAAGGCTATTCCTAGTTAATTTATTTTCTTTGTTGCTGTTGTGAAAGCTATTGAATCTTTGATTTTGCTCTCAGTTTGACTGTCGTTGGCGTATATGAATGCTACTGGTTTGTGCACCATTGATTTTGTAACCTGATACTTTGCTGAATGTATTTATCAATTCCAGAAGTCTTTTGGCAGAATCTTTGGGGTTTTCTAGGTGTAAGATCATATGGTCAGCAAAGAGCAATAGTTTGGCCCCATTTGGATGCCCTTGATTTCCTTCTCTTGTCTGATTGCTGTGGCTAGGACTTCCAGCACCATGTTCAATAGAAGTGGTAATAAAGGGCAACCTTGCCTGGTACCAGTTCTAAACAGGAATGCTCTCAGTTTTTCCCCTTTCAGCATGATGATGGCTGTGAGTTTGTCATATATGGCTTTTATCATTTTGAGGTAAGTCCCGTCTATCCCTATTTTGTTAGTAAGCATTCTTATCATAAAAGGGTGCTGAATTTTGTTGAATGGTTTTTCTGCATCTATTGAGAGGATCATATAGTCTTTGTTTTTACTTCTATTTATGTGGTGAATTACACTTATAGATTTGCATATGTTGAACCATCCCTGCATCTCTGGGATGAAGCCCACCTAGTCATGGTGTATTATTTTTTATGAGCAGCTGAACTTGATTTGCTAGGATTTTTGTTGAGAATTTTTGCATCTGTATTCATAAGGGATATTGGTCTGTAGTTTTGTTTTTTTGTTGGGTCCTTTCCTGGCTTTGGTGTCAGGGTGATGTTGGCTTTGTAAGACGTGTTAGGGAGAATTCCTTGTTCTCAGTGTTGTGTAATAATTTCTGTAGGATAGGCACCAGTTCTTCTTTGTAGGTCTGGTTGAATTTTGGAGTGAAACCATCTGGTCTGGGACTGGTTTTTGTAGGAAAGTTTTTTATTACTGCTTCAATTTGGGTACTTGATACTGGGCTGTTTGGGAATTCTATATCTTCCTGATTGAGCCTAGAGAGGTTGTGTGTTTCTAAGAATTTTTCCATTTCCTCCACATTTTCAAGTTTATGTGTATCGAGATTTTTAGAGTATTCAGAGATAATATTTAGTATTTCTGTGGTATCAGTTGTAATTTCTCCTTTTTCATTCCTGATGGAACTTATTGAAGTCCTTTCTTTTCTGCTTCTGATTAATCTAGCAAGAGGCATGTCAATTTTGTTTATCTTTTCAAAGAACCAACTTTGTGTTTTATCAATCTTTCATATAGTTCTTATTGATTTCATTTAGTTCTGCTCTGATCTTGGTAATTTCTTTCCTTTTCTCGGTTTGGTATTGGTTCGCTCATCCTTTTCCAGATCTTTGAGATGATTCATTAGATTGTTGATTTGTGATCTTTGTGTCTTTTGGATGTAGGTATTTATGGCTATGAATTTTCCTCTCAGGACTGCTTTAGCTGTGTCCTGCAGATTTTGATAACTTGTGTCCCCATTATTATCATTTTGTTCAAAGAATCTTTTGCTTTCCATCTTAATTTCCTCCTTGACCCAGCAGTAGGTCATTTAGTTTCCATGACTTTGTGTAGAGATGAGTGTTTGTGTTAGAGTTGATTTCTAATTTTATTCCACTGTCATCTGAGAAGATTCATAGTATAATTTCTATTCTTTTAAATTTGTTGAAACATGTTTTTTGGCCTACGATATGATCAATCTTAGAGAATGTCCCATCAGCTGATAAGAAGAATGTATATTCAGTGGTTTTTTTTGTAGAATGTTCTGTAAATGTCTATTATGGACATATGGTTTAGAGTTCTATGTAAGTCTTTTGTTTCTTTATTTATTTTGTGTTTGGAGGATCTGTCCCATTCTGTCAGCAGGGTCTTGATTTCCCAGCCATTACCGTGCTGGTGTGTATTATTTTGTATAGATAAAGTAGGATTTGCTTTATGAATCTGGGCGCTTCTGTGTTTGGTGCATAAATGTTTAAGATTGTTATCTCTTCTTGTTCAATTGTTCCCTTTACCATTACATCATGGCCATTTTTGTCTTTCATTACTTTTGTTGATTTGAAGACTAAAATATATGAGTGCTGCTATGCCAGCCTTTTTTTTTGTTTCCATTAGCATAGAATATTGTTTTCCATCCCTTAACCTTGTGTATGCACACATGCTTGTGTTAGATGTGTTTGCTGAAGACAGCAGATACTTGGCCTGTGTATACTTATCCATTCGGCCAGCCTATGTTTGTTCAGTTGGCAGTTCAAGCCATTCACATTTATTAAAAGAATTGACAAGTGGGGTGGCTTTCTGTTCATCCTGTTGGGTTGAAATTTGTTGCTTTGTTTTATCTCTTCAGCCATTGTGGTATCTGGCCTTTGATCTTTGGCTTTGGGTAATTTTACCATGGTAAGTGTTTTTTGTGCTGTTCTGTGAATAATGCAGTTCTGAGTACTTCCTGCAGAGCAGGTCTTGTCTTGACGAATTCCTTCAGTGTTTGCTAGTCTGAGAAAGACTTTTTTTTCCCCTCATATATGAAACTCAGTTTTATAAGATACAAAATTCTGGGCTGGGTATTATTCTGTTTAAGAAGACTTATAATGGGGCCACAATCCCTTTTTTGCTTGTAGGGTCTCAGTTGAGAAGTCCGTAGTTATTCTGATGGGTTTTCCTTTGTAAGTTACCTGCTGCTTTTCCCTTGTGGCTTGTAGGAGCACCTCTTTTATGTTTATTTTGGCCAGTCTGATGACTATGTGTCATGGTGTTTTCCTCTTTGTGATGAATGTCCCAGGCGTCCTATGAGCTTCTCGTACCTGTATATCTAGATTTCTAGCAAGGCCAGGGAAAATTTCCTTAATTATTCCCTTGAATAAATTATCAAACCCTGTGTATTTTCTTCTTCATCTCAGGGATGCCTGTGATTCTGATGTTAGGCTTCTTTACGTAATCCTATATTTCTTGTTGGCTTTCTTCATTCCTCTTACTTCTCTGCTCTCTGTGACTAACTTGTTTAATTGAAAGATGTCCTCATGCTCTCAGATTCTTGCTTCTACCTGATAACCTGTTCTTAAGGCTTTTCACTGTGTTTTGTAATTCTTTGAATTTTTCATTTCCAGAAGTTCTGTTTGATTTTTCTTTGATAATCCAATTTCTTTAGTGAATTTTCCGTTAATTTTTTCCGTTGGTTTTGTTGTTTCTTTGTGTTGGATTTTTTTTTTTTATTTTTTTTTTTATTTCCGCAAATTATGGGTGTACATATGTTTAGGTTACGTGTGTTGCCCTTGGTTCCCCCCCCCACCGAAGTCCGTGTTTCAAATATGTCCATCCTTCGGGTAGTGCGCATTGCACTCCTTGTGTATACAAATACCCGTCCCCTCCTCCCTCCTCCCCCCTCCTCCCGTCACCCTTCCCGTGGTACAGATGATTAGGTTAGGTGAGTTGCCCTTGGTTTCCCCCCCACCAAAGTCCATGTTTCAAATATGTCCATCCTTCGGGTAGTGCGCATTGTGATAATTTCTTATATGAAATCTCTTCCTACACGAAATAGCTGGAGTGGATTTTCATAAAAGTTTTAAGTTTATTTTTATATAGAGACAGAGTCTCACTATGTTGGCTAGGCTTGACTTGAACTCCTGGGCTCAAGCAATCCTCCTGCCTCAGCCTCCTGAGTAGCTGGGACTATGGGTGTGCACAACTGTGGCTGGCTTGCAGTGGCTCTGATTTTCCTGAACAAACCCTGACATATAGGAGAATGATTCTCTGAAAGCAATGTTAGAATAATTAAAATAAATATCTGTCCAATATTCTTGGGGAAAATGCTTAAAATTTTTCTTTTTCCTGTATTTGTGAGATATATATATGGAAGATAACACAACCTTAAGTAATGTCTAATATTCATTTTAGAATTAACCTCAAATCTGCTTTTAGGTGATTGTTTACATTTTACAACCTGTGCTTCAGTTTCCTCATAGCATGATTATGAAGAGTAACATTTCATAATAAAATGCTTTGCACACAGTTAAGTGCTCCATAAATACTAGATGTTATAAGAGTATTAGAATTACTATCATATGATGTATAGTGTGATATATCCTGAAAGGTGTGGTAGGAAAAAAATATTGATTTTGAATTTCATCTCTCATATTTTGTCCCTCAGAATTTTAGTGCATAGTAGGGGAGGGGAAGCAGTTCTTTATCTATTGCATCAAATCAATTAAACTTTATTGTGAGCTCACTATGGTCATGGTACTTATACAACAAAATGGTGGTAGAGACTGTCTCTATATATCTTAGCCTGTGTGTTAGCATCTAAGAAGCAGCTTGGCACATAGCCAACAGTCAGTACAAATTTGATAAACAGATGAAAAAAGACATTGCATTGAGTACTGTGGTGGGAAGGAACCATGGAGTTCAGTGCACACGAAGAGGAGTGAAATATAGTCCTTAACTACAAAGAGTTTGTAATCTCACAAGGGAGATTGTTCCAGTCACAATTAGCCATCATTCAAGGTAGACTATACACAGAGGAGGGTGATTAATTCTGTTTTGGGGTGATCAGGGAAAATTTCAACAGAAATGAAATAAAAGTGAGCTGTGAAGGGTGAGTTGGATGTGTCGGGCTGAGAATGGCAAATGGAAGGAAAATTGAGAGGAGTGAAAGTTTGAAACATGGGGGCTGTTGGGGCTTAGGGGAGAGATAAATAATCCCCTATTTCCCCCCTCTGGAGTTTCAGAGTCAGTTGAGAAGTTGAGCGGGGGTCACTCAGAGACCAACATCTCGGCTTTGTTATTGATTAGGCTGAATTGATTCCCCTGCATTGACCTCACTCCCCCACTTCCCCTTGCAGGTCAGATGTGTTCTGGTAAGCTCACTGCATGGACGAACAGAGTAAGGACAGCCCACTCTGAAACGAAGAAAGGAAAAGCCACATATGCTCCTTCCTTCTTTCAAACTTATTCATCTCTGGGAAGAAGCAAGCTAAGAGCCACAGAAAAAAGAGGATTAGAACTACTCCTTCTAGATTTTTCCCTCCTGGAGGTAAAAACTCCTATACTCTATGTATATATGAGAGGTGAGGGTTAAGCATTTCTCCAGTGGAGCCATACAGCATAGATTTACAGAGCTTAAATTTAAATATTGTTATCTCTTCTTCCATTTACAAAAATCTTTTATGTGGCTTTGATCCATTGAAATGCAAAGCATAGTAGTATGACCTTGATAAGAAGGGTGTGACTAATGTGCCTTTGTACCAATCTTCAAATTTGAACTTCTGGAAAATGGAAACAGGAATGTATTATGTTAGTTTATCAAGCAACTTTCTTCCTTTAATTTTATTATTTTCTTTTATTGGGGTCTGACAAAGTTATGTCTCAGGGGTCTTCACAAGCTTCTTCTCTACAAAGGAGGTTTCCAATAAAATTCAAGGCAATTTAAACCTCCCAGCTGCCCTTTAAGCTATTCTCTCAATCAGTAAGCAGTAAGTGTTGACACAGAAGCAAGCACATCTGTATGATGAGGATAACGGGTCTGGGAAGGAAAGGAAGATGAGAGGAAGGGAGGAGGAGATGGTAGAATTCAACCTCTGTTACATTCAGTTCTATTCCATAGTTTGTAGATTTTTCAACTACCGGTTAAAGTCAGGGCCCCCCCAATAATATGCTTAGTCCTAGAATGGCTGCATTTTCATTGCTTTTCAGAGTTTTAGAACTGGAGTAGTTTCTTTCCATTTCACATCCCCTTATCCTCCTTCCTTCCCCTACCCTTAGTGATTTTGTGACTTTAGGATAATTACTTTACATGTCTAAAGCTCACATTCCTTAACTCCAAAGTGGGTAATTATCAAAAATATATTTATTTTTTGTTGAGTACTTTACAGGGACTGTATAGGATTTACTGTCTTGCTAGAAAGACTTGTGGTTAAATATTTAATTATAGTAAAGTGCGATGAATACTCTGCCAGGGTATAAGATCTAGGGTCTTGGACAAGCATTGTTGGACTCCCCTTGAGCTTGGCATAACTGCAAACTCATAAACTCCAACTGATATGTTGAATCAGAATCTTTGGAGATGGGGCTCAGGAACCTTTTTAAACAAGTTCTCCAAGTGATACTGGCATATGAAAATTTGAGAAACACTGAAGTAGGGAGCCCTAACCTAGGCTGAGGAGTCAGAGAAAGCCCACTGAAGGAGATAATAGTTAATCTGAGGTGTGAGGAATGAATAGGGGTAACAGATTGAAACTGGGAAATTTTCAGGCAAAGGACAGAGCAAATGTGGAGGCCTAGAGAAGAGCTTGGCATGCTGGACTACTAAAATTCTATTCACAGGATTAAAGCGTGTTTTCTGGAAACCAAATGTGAACCCCATTTGTAAGGGAGTCAATCTGGGACTCCGTCTGAGAGGAATGCCTCCTGGGGTATAGGGTGCCTATGCTGGTCGTCTCTAATGCACACGCTCAACCAGCGGGAGGGGAGCAAGAGAGGATCTGTGACCCTAAAGCCTTCACTGGGTCGAGGGTGTTGGCCAAGCAGGCTTTGAAGCCAACAGGCATGACTTCCATGGGTCATGTCGTGACTGAAAAGGGTCCCTGAAGGATTTCTGTGCAG
This sequence comes from Propithecus perrieri, assembly GCA_963574695.1. Lineage (NCBI taxonomy): Eukaryota > Metazoa > Chordata > Mammalia > Primates > Indriidae > Propithecus > Propithecus perrieri. The sequence continues at coordinate 9,392 of CAUYRB010001059.1, forward strand.
TCTGTGAGGGGTGTGGGGACAAAGAGGGGTGAGTCAAGTAGGTGGTCTCTGGCTGTCCCATACGGAGGTGGTCACCGTAAGGCAAATATCTGAACTGACCACACTGAGGAACTGGAGAAGGTGTGGAACTGGAGACTGTGTCAAGGGCGAGCGAGCCCTGCTTCTGAAATGAGAAAGTCAAACTTAGATCCAACAGGGATACCACGCAACATAAAATTATGGGAATTTACTCCAGAGGGCAAACCATACAAAGAGCCTTACAAGCAGAAAGCACAAGTCCAAAGGCCCCAAGGTAGGAGCGTATTTGTCTAGACTGGAGTGAGGGAGGGGAAAGAATGACAGGAAATGAGGTCACTAAGATCACAGGGAACCAGATTGTTCGGTGCGTTGTATAGCAATGGCCAGTACTTTGGATTTCATTTCAAAAGAGATTGAAAGGCACTGGAGGGTTTTGAGCAGAGAGGTGACATGAGCTTGATTTGAGTTCAAAAGCTGTGTGATGTTAGACTGTTGGGGGAAAGGGTGGATGCTGGGCAGCTGAATAGGAGACCGGTGCGACTAAAGAGAGAGGCTGGTAGTTTGGACAAGGGTGGTGGTGGTGATGGGGATGAGAAGTGGTCAGATTCTGGATATACTGTCTGTCCTCATTATTCATAGATTCTGTATTGCAAATCTGCCCTCCTTGCTAAACTTTGTTTGTATCCCCAAAATCAGTACGCGGGGCACTTTTGTTCACGTTCATAGACATGCACATGCACAAAGCAGCGAAAAATGTGCCTGCTGTGCATGTTCCCAGCTGAGTTCCAACAAAATGACCCTCTTCCTTGTTTCAGGTTTCACACTATAAAAAGTGCCCTTTTCATGTTATATTTAGTGCCATGTTTTTTGCATTTTTGTGCCTTTTGTTGGTGATTTTGCTGTTTAGAATGGCCCCAAGCATAGTCTTGAAGTGTTGTCTAGTGTTCCTAAGCACAAGAAGACTGTGATGTACCTTACAGAGAAAATACATGTGTTAGATAAGCTTTGTTCAGACTTGAGTTATAGTGCTTCTGGCTGTAAGTTCAGTGTTAATAAGTTAACAATATATATTAAATGAGTGTCTTTAAACAGCAACACATATAAAACAAGGTTATGTATTGATCAGTTGATGACCAAATACATGCAGGAACATAACTTGTACTTCCCTTAGGAACAATGATTCAGTATTAGCTAGTTCAATGTTTTCAGCAACTTTATAGAACACGACTACTGTTAATAATGAGAATCAATTGTACTTTGAAGATAGTGACAGGTACGCTAATAATGCTAATGGTTTGAAAATGAGTTATGAGAGAAAGAGGACTTTAAGGTACTTAGCCCAAACAACGGACAGAACGGAGTTGCCATTCACTTATGTGGGAGGAACAAGTTTAGTGGGTGAGAGGAAATCAAGTTTAAGATATACTAACTCTGAAACATCTATCAGACATCTAAGTGGAGATGGCCTGTAATCGGTACAACATATGGGGAGGTGGGATGTACAAGAGGGATCCCACATTCCAATTGTATCAGCTATTTCAACTGTGTGCCCTTTCCTCACTAATCCCCTGGGTTCTCTCCAGGAGGTATCAAAAACAACAGCCAGGGAGCACGTAGAGAAGGAGGTAGAGTGAGGAAGAGAAAAGAAACTAACTACATCCTTCTTTGCCCTGGCAGGCCTGAGCTGGGGAGCTTGGAATTTTGATCATTACACTGGATTTGACTGTTAAAGCTTGTAAGTGACTTTTTGTTATTCATAACTGACAGATAAGCTATGAGATCTGCCTGAGTTTTCATAACAGAGGTTGGGAAGAACAAGCCCACAGTGCAAATTTCTTTCATAGGCCATGGAAAAGATAGTGCATCCTAGTAAGTACAGCCATGCCTATGACTTTATTCAGATTTACATCTCCAAACAAGATCTTTCTTATGCTGTCTGGACTCATATCTGTATCTGCCTATTTGATATTTCTATTTGGGTGTCTCTAAGACTCCTCAAATTTAGAAGGTTCAATATTGAACTCATATTCCATTGCCACACTTACCTCCCATTCCCCTTTCCAAAAAAAAAAAAAAAATCTGGTCTCTTTTCATTGTTCCCTAATTCAGTGAAAAGCATCATCATCCATCCACTCGTGTATGTCAGACCCGTGGACCTCATCCTTGACATCTCCTTCCCACTCTAACTGATATCGCCTCCTCATTCTCTGTCACTAATCCTTCATTGTAAATCCATCTGTGATTTCAACTTCCAGATAGCTCTTAAATCTGTGTACCTTTCCCAACTCCACTGCCATTGCTTTCTGGGCAGCAGCATAGAACACAGGATATGAGCAAGGGTTTTAGTGCTAGACTGCCTGCGCTTGGAGCTCTCTCCTGTCGCTTGTTATTTTTGTGACCTTGACAAGCCATTCAACAGATCCAAACCTCATTTCTCACATCTGTAAAGACAATTACAGTTTCTAATACATGGGATTGTTGCGAGGATTATACATGAGATATAATATGTTATAATAATTATACATGAGATATAATGTGTCTGGCCCATGAACTCTGTTAAGTGAGCTACTGTTAGATTCAGATACCATCATCTCTTGCCTGGACTATCGCAATATCATTCTAACTGGTCTTCCTGCACCCTTTCTGCCAATCTTCACCTCCAGTGCAGCTCTAGCCTGCAGCTCTAACCACAGGAAGGTTATCATTGCAAAGTTCAGATATATTATACTGGCATCACTTTTTATTAACAACTTTCAATGGCTTTTACTGCTCTAAGGATAAAGACCTAAATTGTTAACATAACCTACAGGCCTTGCCTTATTCGATGCTTGCCTTTCTTTCTAGCTTTAGCTTTTTGCACTCCTGTCATGCTCACCTTCTTCAGTTTTCCAGGGGGTCCATGCCATCCTGCCCCTACCACTTCCCCGACTCTCTGTTGTATAGTCTCCTTGCACAGATGTTTGCTCTGTCTGCAAGGTTTGTCCACTGAGCCGAATTAATTCTTCTTATCTTTTATATCTCAGCTTGAGCATCACTTTCTTGAGAAAGCCTTTTCTTACTTCTTTAGTGAAATGCAACCTTTTGATATACTCTCTTATGAAACTGCTCCTTTCTTTTAGAGCATCTATATCTGCTTATATTCATATATTCCTTACTTTGTTTATATGATTCATGTCTGATTCATGTAGGCTCTAAGGGAGCAGAGATTTTTGTGCGTATTGAAGCAGCATTTTTTTTTATTGTTGTTATTAGCAAATAGCATAGCTTGGCACATAGTAAACAATAAATTTTGTTGAATAAATATGCCTGTAAAGCACTTATACTCCACAAATATTAGCCATTATTATTATTGGTGCTTTTTGAGAAGAGGTATGGGCTGCCAATGTGCCCTCACTCACCAAGAGCCAGACTGGAGCCCCGAAGCAGAAACCCAAGCAAGGGAGTGGTAGACTCATTATTATTACCACCTGGAAGGTCGGAGCCTAATGGCCAGAGTAAAGGACAGGCAGGGAAGCCCCAAAGACAGCCTGGACTTGAGGATGAAGCTACATGAGAAGAACGTCTGGCCAGGGTCCTCTTGCCCTCTTAGAGGCCTTGTCTTCACCATTCTGAAAGAAACAGTGGGTAAATGGGGGAACCCATGATAGTGGCTTTGTCTAAGATGACAAGCAATAAGGGACAGGGCTGTATTCCTAAATTTTCAGCCCCAAGGGAAAAACCCAAGTCCTTAAATGATTGTTGCAGCAAAATGGAAATGACGAGAAAGACAAGGAGGCTCTGTTTCTTCAGATTACGTCCTCCTTTTCTCATCTCTTCTTTCCAAAAGGCATAGTTTGAAGAGGGGCGGGGGGGAACTGAAACTCTACCTGTAAGCTCTTTGTTTAGTTTCTGCCAATCTATATTCTCTTCACTATTTTAGTAGCAAAAATTGCAAACTGGCATATTTTCCCTAAAATGAAAGTATCATATTATTACAATTGCTGACTCTGTTTGAATTTATTATTACTTCTGTTGTTATCACATTGTTGTAACTCAGAGGAATGAAAGCCACAAAATAGAAATCTCTTATAATAATATAGACACTGTTCAGTTTGCTTCTACATTTATTACTTGTTCTTTAGAAAAGCGCTATTACCACAATCAAAGGGTTTTTTTATTTAACAAATATGAGCTTGTGACTAGTTCTTCCAATTATTTCAGAAAGGGACATTGGTCAGCTTCCTCACTTTGGTGTAAACAATTCAGTTTTTGTTGTGAATGAAATTATTCTTTTCTCTATTTAAGCTCTTTTTTTCCCCTAATACATGATCAGCTTGTCTAGTGATTTATAACGATGATGCTGGCTTTCTACACTACTAGCATAGCAGATTGGATACTTTCTGAAGTCTAAAATATTTGGAAAAGCATTAACAGTGAAATTAAGACCAATGAGCCTCTCCTTAAAATCCTTAGGTTCTACTTAAACAACCTTACATTTAGATAAAATGAAGTGTTTATGTTCACTTGACATGGCTTTACAAATAAACTTACATATTAATAATTTATTTCAAAAGTAGTGGGCCATTTTATATACATATGCATATTTTGAAACTGTATGAGTTTGGTGGTATGTATAGTATGTTATTCCTTGTATTTTAATTTACCAAGTACTTTTAATTTATGTTTCCTTCTCTCCCCACAAATAAAACAGAGATTGATATGGAAAATCAAGCTGATAGAAAAATGGTTGCTGCAAATACTATAACCATGAGCTTAGCATAATATTTTTGTGACTGTACTTCAGATTTGGCTCTAAGGTTCCTGGCAGTCAAAGCAAAAAGAAAAATTACCTTCGTTATTGGAAAAGAGAGGAAGCATGCCAGTTCTTTAGGGGAGATTTTCCCCCAATCTAAAATTTTAAAATAAATTTTTCATGTGAGGCTTTATATCCAGGACACTGAATGATTTAATGGACAATATCTTCTAAATGAACAATTAAATTATATAGACTGCAGAATAAAATCTCGTATCTGGGTTTGTACACTATATATTAATTTTGATTTGGAATCAAAAGTCTTATATTTTTGCAGAATGAAATTTCATCTGAGCATTTTCACAAAAGTATTGCCAAACAAATTGACAATGTAAATAGCCTTTAGAAGAAAGTACTTAATGGAGGAGAAGATACTGTTTTAAGAACTCAAGAAACATCCTTTTTATGTACGACTGGAATAACTGCCAGATGATCTGAGCTAGTGCTTTGACATATTGATTAATGTTAATTTCTAAGGCTCATTAAAGGAGAACATTTACTAGGAAACATTTAGGCTAATCAAAGATGCTATATATTTGAAAGTGTAGAGAATAAATAAATGGTGTATTTACCATAAAGACACCATCATTCTCCTCTATGGCAAGAATTATAAGCATTCTAAGTGCTAGAATTTGGGAGTAATTTTTTTCTTTCTTAGATTTTCTCTGTCCAATTGTGAAAACTCCCTGGAAACTAGTTCATCAGAGGCTTTTCCATTGATCCTCATGCATATGCTAGCTAATAACTGAAGCAAAGATTTAAATCTATAACAACTAAATTAACTTACATAAGGCACATCTAGTACTTCTCGTAGTAAGCCAGCAATAACTATCAGTCCTTTTTCTTTAAAACATATTTTAATTTTAATATAGTCTCCTGAAAACCTGAAGAGACTTCCTGGTCTTAAGGAATTGCATTAAGATGAATGAATGTCAGACACTGGCATCTGTGTTTCTGGAAAGCCCTGTGCCTCCCCTAGGTATGTCATGTTGATTGCCACTTCTTTATCTACTCATAATTCTAACCTTGACAAGATTTCTAAGTCAAACAAATCGGCTTTCTTCTAAATTTATAAAATCTTACTGTTTTTGATGGATAATTCAGGTGGTCTTTATTCTGGAAAAGATTATCATATCAAGAAATCAATTAATTTTCCCCCAGGTGCGGTGGCTCACACCTGTAATCCTAGCACTCTGGGAGGCTGAGGCCGGAGGAGCGTTTGAGCTCAGGAGTTTGAGACCAGCCTGAGCAAGAGTGAGACCCTGTCTCTACTGAAAATAGAAAGAAATTAACTGGACAACTGAAAATACACAGAAAAAATTAGCTGGGCATGGTGGCGCATGCCTGTAGTCCCAGCTACTCAGGAGGCTGAGGGAGCTAGGCTGACGCCACGGCACGCTAGCCCGGGCAACAGAGTGAGGTTCTGTCTCAAAAAAAATAATTAATTTTTATATGTTCCATTTATAAAATGTTAAGATTTATACAGGGGCATAAGAAAGCTAGATTCAGAATGGAAAGTGTAATAAAATTAATTTCCCCTCATTTGTTTCAAAAATAATGAATTCTAAAGCAATTTCAAAAACTTTCTAGAACCCTGCTTTCATTGAGTTAACAGATGGTGTGTAATAAAACAAAGAAATAATTTTTTAATGCTTTTGTGGAATTATAAATATAGTGAAATGGCTTTTATTAGCTTTTGGTGTTAACTTTATCATTTCTAAGACTTGTATGGATATCAAACACTGACACAGTGTTTTTTTGGTCTTGAATAGCCTTCCTTTCCTATTTTTCAAATCAACAGGTTCTTTTCCAAATAGATGTGTTCTGTATATGGATATATTTGTGGGCTCCTCTATATATGAATGTGTGCAAGGATACAATTTCAAATCTCCTTTTTAGGTTCTATCCCAGTATAAAATGAAGATGGGCCGGGCGCGGTGGCTCATGCCTGTAATCCTAGCTCTCTGGGAGGCCGAGGCGGGCGGATTGTTTGAGCTCAGGAGTTCGAAACCAGCCTGAGCAAGAGCAAGACCCCGTCTCTACTAAAATTAGAAAGAAATTAATTGGACAAGTAAAAACATATAGAAAAAATTAGCCGGGTATGCTGGCCCATGCCTGTAGTCCCAGCTACTCGGGAGGCTGAGGCAGGAGGATCGCTTGAGCCCAGGAGTTTGAGGTTGCTGTGAGCTAGGATGACGCCACGGCACTCTAGCCCGGGCAACACAGTGAGACTCTGTCTCAAAAAAAAAAATAATAATAATAAATAATAATCATACTAATGTTAAGAAGTTGTAGAAAAATATAAAGCATTTTTACTTTATCAGATTCTATAGAGTGTAATAAACATCTCACCTACCTAGCACTATGAGATGTGTCCTAAAGAGATTAATTTTCTATAAATGTGTGCCTTTAATGGAAATCTTTTAAAAATGTAATAAAATGTAACAAAACAAAACCCACCATTCTTCCACATCAATATTGATTTCTAATCCCTACTTCTGGTATGATGGAGTTATGGAGAAGCTGTACAAAAAGACTAGAGATAAAGAGGAAGTTACAGTAGAAGGAGATTTCTTTAACATCTATTGCTCTTTCTTTGAATTCCCCACTCCTAGGAAAACTCAACTCAATAGATACACTTTACCCTAAGGTACTTGTGCCTCAATACATGCCTGAATTGCTGCCTCAGTGTATAGCCCCGCTTTGTTTCCCACAGAGAATATATACCTTCAGAACAATTGTAAATGGAGATTCTCCACTAGTATACTTCCTGTTCCTTGGATGGAATTATAAAGCCACAGAATTCAGGAAAATACAAAAATCTAACATCATTCTTACAATAGGGCAGAACTCACTGAATCTAATTGAATTAGATGTGTGTTAAACAGGGATGACAGCCATTATGGTTAGGTCAAAAAAATGTGCCCCAAACTCATCCAAGAAAAAGGAATCACACTAACGAGTTTCCAGATGACCCCAGAGAAGGCTCCACACCCAGTCTCAGTGAGACACAGAGGAGCCTTCCCAGCTGCCTGTCTAAAGAAGCCTGGACAGCCTTGGACTACTTTTCTATGTTGGCCAATATGAGTCTGGAACGGGGCCCTGTACCCGATGAAATATCTTGATCCTGCCAACTACTTCTTGGCTTTGAGCAGCTGCGGCAGCAGCTGGTTTTACAGCCATCACAGAGTGAGTCCTTATTCTGAGGTAGGAGAGGTCTATGTTTTGTGAGAAACTTAAAGTTTGAGTCTTTATACAACCACCTTTGTGAGTTTTAACATGAAGATTTGGTGTGTTGTGCTTGGTATTCATGCATCTTGCAAATAACTAAAAGATCTATAATAGCTTCATCCCTAGAAATCTTTCTTCAACTATGAAACTAAAGTTTATCTAATTCTTTGCTTCAATCAGAAACTAAATAGTCATGAGATAGGAGATCAATTATCCCTCAGCCAGTATAATTGAAAGTCAACTGAATTCCAAGAATAGTAGGTTGAATACAAGAACTTACTCCTGCTCCCTCCTCATATCCCAGTAAAGGGTTTTTTTTTTACTTTTTAAATTTTTATTTATTTTTTTTAAAAGGCATAAAGCTGCTAGGATAGTCAGAACATGAGAGGAGACAAAAATGATAAAATTTTGGAAGCTAGAAAGTAGACAGAACTGAATCTTAAATTGGCAGAGGAGAAATCCAAGATCAACCCAATTTATACCCTAGAATCCCCAAAAAGGCACTGCTGGTATTACTGGAAGTAGGGAACAATAAAAGGAATGAGCTAAAATACAGAGGATCTATTGAACTTCTTTTAAGAAATACCTACATTCCCCAGACCAGGCTCCTACTCCACAGCTGAGGGGTTGCCCCTCTCCCATCCTGGTATAGGTCTGAAGATGTATTTTCTGGAAGGTATAAAATATAGGTCTCTGCGTGAGGGACTAGGCACAATTTGTTGGGAAGAGGGGTATTCTAATGAAAGCTGGGCACTGGGTGAACACATGCGTGCTGGGATGCTCGCCCCAGTCCCTTTCCCCACTTGGTTCCCAGAAGGATGGTGGCCAGGCCCAGACCCTCCAGGCAGAGGATCAGAAGCTCTTCTCTGAGTGATCTGCACAGCTGAAGATGAGGGTCGTGGAGAAACTGACACTGTTGGTTCCCAAGTAAAGGGAGAGCATCTCAAGTGAATCTATCACCAATGAGCCCCACTCATGTGAGCCAGGCTCAAGTCAGCCTTGTTTTTCCCCATTCTTAAAGACAGCAGACAAGGAAGAAGCATCTGACATCTGAGGAAAGTGTCTAAAGTAAAAGACAGAGTCCAAAATAAACAAACAAACAAAATCAGTTCATATCACAGAAATACAATTAGCAAAATCCAGATTGTGGGAATCTCTATAGGACAAATGGCCCAGTTTCTTAAACAAATAGATTGCACAGAAAAAAGGGAGAATGATGGGAGAATACAGATTTAAAAAGTCTTAAAACACAAAAACACATATCAACCAATTGCACCGTATGGGCCTTATTTCAGTATTGATTTGAACAACCCAACTGTTTAAAAAAATACATAAGATAATCAGAGCAATTTAAATATTGGTTGTATATTTGATGACATTAAAGAACTGTTGTTAACTGCTGTTTTTAGTTATGACATATTAAGGTTATGTTTTAAGAGTCCTTATATATTAGAGATATATACTGAACTATTTATGGGTGAAATGATATGGTAGTTGGGATTTGCTTCAAGACAACCTGGGTGAGGGGTTGACTAAACAAACATTGGTGGAATGAAGGGAACATGAAAATCTTTTTTCTACTATTTTCTCTCTACTTTATGTTCGAAATTTTCCATAAAGGAGAAAAAAACTATCAACATAATCCTCAGAGAAGACACTGAGATCATAAAACAGAACCAAAATAATATAAAAAAGGAACATTTAGAGAATTTTAAAAAGCTCCTATAAATACAAAATAGTAACAGATATAAAACATTCAATAAAGAGTTGAGGGGGAAATTGAGGACATATCCCCCAAAAGTACAGTGAAACATAGAAATGAAAATAAAGAAAAGATTAAAAAATTAGAGGACTAGTCCAGAGGTCCAAAATGTGGGTAATTGTTCCGGAAAGAGAGAAAAGAGAAACAGAAGGAAGGAATTCATCAACACGATAATGTAAGAACATTTCCCCAAACTGAAGGCTATGGATTTCTAAAAGAAAAGGATGCACTCGTTGCCTGACACAATTGATGAAAACAGGCCCACAGCAAGGCATATCATTGTGAAACTGTAGAACATTGGGAACAGAGAGATTTGACAAGTTTCTAGAAAAACGAACAAACAAACAAACAAAATCTGGCTATATATGAAAGATCAGGAATCAGAAGCATATGGGACTTCACAACAGAAAAAGCTAGAAGGCAATGGAGTAACGCCTTCAAAATTCTGAAGGAAAATTATTGCCAATATAGAGTTCTATATCCAGCCAAACTACCAATCAAAGGTGAAGGTAGAATAAAAACATATATCAGACATGAAGGTCTCAAAAATTTTATTTCCATTCACCTTTTCTCAGCAATAATAGGAGAGAAGTAAATCCAGAAAGAGGAAGAAATGGAATGCAGGAAACAAAGGTTCTAGAGGTGAAGGAAATCCCCAAAATGGTGAGAAAGAGAGATTCCAAAATGAAAGTTACTCTGCATGCCTCAGTTCCCTTATCTGTGAAACAGGGAAGTAGCAATAGTACCTACTTCATAGAATTGTAAGCATAAACACTTAGAGTAGTACTTGGCACAAAGAAAGAGCTACAGGAGTTGTTAGCATCATTAAAGAATTGACTCTTTCCACTATGTTAACATATGACATACATTACAATAACTAAAAAAAAAAAAAGGAGAGAGAGAGATCAATGTAAAACACCTTTCTGAACTGAATATATTTCCAGCTTTGGAATGACACAGAACCATAGAGTTCTGAGATTTTTCTTGTACAATTTCCTCATTATAAAGAGGAAGACACTGAAGCTCAGAGTGGCTAAGTAACTGGCTTAATACTACATAGCCATTTAGAAGAGGAGCTCGAACTAGCACTCAGGTGTCTCACATCAATGCCCTGAAAATCAGAAGTGTAGCTTCCCACTATGTCTGCAGTATCCTCAGAGGGTCACAGTTTCACACGTATAAAAAAAAAATCACCATAGAAACATGTCCAATTTTATAATTTTACCCTACAACCTGGCACTTGGCTCAAGATATATATAAGCAGAAAGGCAACTTAGAAAGATTCACCCAGGGTGACAGAGAAAAGAGGCTAGAGTCGGGTTTACTGAGTTAGGTTGACAATATGGAAGAAAATGTATTGAACTTACTGTCCTACACAGAGTTCTTTAATTCTAGGAAAGACACTCTGGTGGGTTTACACACAAAAGTAAGAATATGAATCCCTAATAGGACACAGCATGCATGGGTGTTTCTGTTCCCTGAGTAATGGAATAGGTAGTTATGTTCTTTCATCTCAAGTTTTCTATGTCTTTCTAAAGGAATATGTACAGTTTGTAGGATGAGGAGCCATTTTGGTCACCACTTCCAAGGAAATGATGCCCCTGCCAAGGGGACACAACAAAAAAGACTAGTAAGCAAGGTCAACAAAGAGCAGAAGAGGAGGGTCAAAAAAGAAAGGCGAGATCCCCGGAGAGGAGGATTTCACCTTGCCTCACCACTATACTCGTGTAAGTTTCGAGAGGGGAATCAGGCTGGGTGAGAATTTTCCTGGTACAAATTCTATGATCTGTCTTAATCTTGTTCCAACTGAAAATAAGCCCTCTCTACATTTGCAGAAAGTCCCACCCAACAGTTTGAGATGAACTTATTTAAAAAGAAAATTGCCCATTTTCTTTTCAGTGAATCTCAGAGGGAAAGTACACACTAATTTCTCATCTTCAAAACATGAATGTTTCTCTGCTTCTTGAATATTTATTACAAACAAATTTGTTTTTACCTTTGGACATAGTACATGATGCACAGCATCCAAATGCCAAAGTGGTGACTGGGCGAATGAAAGATCTCTTACTATTTTGAGTGTTTAGCTAAGATTTAAAGTGACAGGTGAAGAGTCCAAAAATACAAAAAAGAAAAAAAAAGATATTTCCAAATGTTTTAATCCTATTTACATATGCTTATTTCAGTATTTTTGGTTAATAAAAAGATTTTTCTCCTTCCTTTTTCTCATAAGCATTAGGTGCATTTTGGAAAATCATTCAAGCAATACATATAAAAGTATGTACTGGTAAGTTAGCCAAGTTAATAAAAAAAAGAAAAACTACTTAGAAATCTTTCCAGTTTCTTCTATGGAATAACAGAAACATACAGAAAATACAGTTTTATTATGGAAAGTACTGTCACGTCAATACTCACAGAAAAAGCAGGATTCCAGTGTTTGCCAGGGCAAAGGCAAGTCCCAAAATCCCACTGCCCATAATGGCATTGCTTAGGTTAAAAACAGACATGCCCAAGGAGGTTGTTCCTGGAATCTGAACAAAGAGACAAACATTCACTAATCACACTAGTCCCAAAGAAAGTTCATCAAGCCAAAGCCCTTAAAGCACTACTAGGAAGCAAGATGGAAATAAAATCCAAGAAATCCTTTCTCAGTGATCTAGTTGGGTTTTTTTAAATGGATTTCAGGAGAAAATACACAGGCTATGAGGACCATCCTGGTGAATACAGGTAGCTATGCTTCTGCTACTATGTTACATGAATTCAAAACATCCCAATTTATGTGCTAATAAATATGCATATTTTATTATAATGATACTTACATATTCATCACATTTCTTTTTTTCCAAATGGCTGTTTGTGAGACTTCTTCTACTTTCACGATCAGAAATAAACTTGCTGTAAAGACATGCATAATACATTTAACCTCATAATGATTTGAAGCTTAACATCATGACTAAATGTGTTATTACTTACCAAAGCATATTACACATGAAAAGTTACTAACTGCTTCCCTAAGAGCTTATAGCCGTATTCAACTGCTGTATTTCTCTCTCTCTCTCTTTTTGCCAGTGTTAGTTATCTACATTCTTGTTTTTACCAAGTAAAGTATAAGTGCCCCAAGGGCAGGTACTTTGCCTCATTCATGTTTATATCCCTCACTCTACCTAGTACAAAATAATGCCAATAATAGGTGCTCATCTTGAGATGAAATAAAAGATCACCATAAATCAAAAAGACCTATATATTTTGAATCAGTAATAAATTTAAATACTATACACAATAAGTATGATTTATAGAGATTTTTCTCTAAATGGAAAATTAGATAATATCAAGAGTACAAACTTTGTATTTAAAAGAATACTGGCGGCAGGTTTCCTTCTGAGCTCACATTCTTGGAGTACCAAGGTATTAAATAGAAATTCCCTCTCCCCTGCAAAAAAGAAAACAACTGTTTCACCATCCAACATTCCTTCAGCACGTGCTGTATGCAGGTGACGGGAAGCAATGGGGAGACGTGGGGGTATGCAATAAGTGATGCAGACACTAGACTATAAAAGTTCAGACTAGGAAATTATGGTGTGGGGTGAGGGTGGTGGCAAGGCATTTGGTCCATGTCTAGGGTCAGAGCCAGGGCTTTAAGAAAGCATGGCATTTAGAACACGAGTTCAAATCCTCACTAGCTCTGAGGGCCTGGGCATGGGCCTTAAGTTTCTTCATCTATGAAATGGGAGTAACACTATTACATTATCTTATCCAAATTACTGGGAGAATTAAATGAGACAGCACATGTTAAACATCAGTCCCTCGCCTGGCATGGAATAAGAGCAATTGATGTTAGTCATTTCTCTCCATGGGGGAAGTGGGACTTGAACTGGGAAGGGAATGAGTCAGATAGGTAGAATGGAGTAAACTGTGTATTAAATAGAAATAAATAGAAGTAATTCAAAAAGCTCTAAGAACAATCAAATATATTCAGGGTTGATATCAGAACCTTCTGGCCTAAATTTCTAATTTTTAAAAATTCTCCATTAAAAAAAAATGCTTTTGTCAAAGAAAAGTTCCCACATAGGAAAACTGCTGCACGTATTAGTAAGACGTGTGAGGGATGCTTTTTGGCTCTTCTAGATCTGGAAATTCAATTATTGCGTCATGGTAAGAACTAATCACAGTGAATTTTTCCTTGAAAATTCCTTTTTCTATCTTAAAGAAGCATGTATCTTTAAACTATACATTATATTTCCATACATTTTTTTGAATGATGCTATATTTCACAATAAAACTTTAAATGAAACATGTATAGCATCAATGTTGATTTTATTTCTCTACCTTTTTCATCTTTAATCCAAGGGATCTGGTTCTCCCTGGCATTACATCTCCAAGTTTGTCATTTCACCAGGATAAACCAAAGATAGGAAATATACATACTACAAACTTACTCTGAGACCTTCACTTGGTGTTTAGCTGCATAATTTGCAAACCCTGCCTTTGGCTAGCACCTGCCAGTCATTGTGAGAGATCAAAAGGATGTGGAGGAAAAACCACGGTTTTCTGAAACATCGGAGCTGACCCTCCAGCTGAGGGAAGACCATACCAGCTAACACCAGTATAGGAATGTCCGGCTGTGGAGATTAAGATGAATTAAGGAATCCAGAAAAGAAAACTCCACGTTTGGGTGGGATTAGCCAGGGGAAGTTTAAAGGCAGAAGCCCAAGAAACAGTATTGTATGTTTTTAGCAAGAGAATGACATAATGAAAGCAATATCTTTGGAGACCAACTCTGGCAGCTGTATAGCATTGCTGTAATGATTGGTTTGGCCTTTCTTTTGACCTTAACATTTTAAATCTTTCCCCAGAATTGAGGTTTACAATGTGGCTACAGAGGGGCAGAGGAAAGCAGCCTTCCCTTTTCACATGGGCAGTCCAAGGAAACAAGGGTGATGGACTTTCCAAAATGAAATTGACTCATATTTAAGTGTTGCTGTTAAATAAAAGACTGTACAGTGTCCCTTGGTATTGGGGGGGATTGGTTCCTGGACACCACTCTCCCTGCTGCAGATACCAGTCCGATACACAATGACATAGTATTTGTGTATAACCTATGCATATCCTCCTGTATACTTTAAATCATCTCTAGATTACTTATAATACCTAATACAATGTAAATGCTATATAAATAGTTGTTATAGTATATTTTTGTATTATTCTTTATTCTTGTATTGTTGTCTTTTTATTTTTATTTTTTTCTGAAAGTTTTCTATCCTCGGTTAAATCCATAGATACAGAACCCACAGATACGGAGGGCCAATTGTATTTAATCAGGCTAATTTTAATAACTAACTCAAGTCTACTAAATCTTTATCCAGCAGGTCTCCCATTTGTTTTTCTTGTGGAGGAAGTTGTTTTCCAAAGAGAATTTCCATTATTTTTAAATTAAAGGAGAAGCCTGAACATTTTCAAGCAAACCAAAGTACCAATAAACTGCCTGTTACAGCAGATCTAAGTTCCAGGCTTGGCAACAGTCCCCAGTGTTGGTGGCAGAGGACTGGTGTGCAGAGAAGAAAGGGACACAGGCACTGTGACACGAGGGGGCACTTAGCAGGGTCAAACACTGTGCAATTGAAGGGGAGGAAGAATAAGGTCCCTGCATGATTGCCAGCTATTTCCTGCAGAACTTGTGCAGAATGAGAATAATGATACTGACTGACAGAGCTGTTTTAATGACTAACCCTTAAAAAGTACATTAAAACATATTGCTTGTCGAGTGATTCTGTCTCTTTTGGTCTACTTTCTGCAGCAAGATTTAATAGGTTTTCTCAAAAATCTGCACTGGCTCCCTCATTCAATAGGTTCCAAGTACAAATTCCTCACTCTGCAATTTCAGGTACTGCTTAATTTGATTTTGCCTCAATGTTCCAACCTTACCTCACCCTACCTCTCCTGAGAACGGATGAGGGCTGACACAAGACCAGTGCACTCTGAGAGTAGAGACTAAAAACAAGGCAGTGGGAATCCACTCTCCCCCGCGGAGGCCCTCCGTCCTCCTCTCAGCCAATCCCCTCCTGCCGGTTCAAACCCGCATCTTCCACAAGTCTTCTTCCACTCTGGTTTGGACTTTGACCTACTTACTACTTCATCTGTAGCACAGGTTTCCTCACTGAACTCATCTTGCATCCAGAGTGTTGAGTAGTGCTGTCGCTCTATCATGTACCTACCCACACATCAGCAACTCAGAGGAACTCTCCACAAACTGAACGCGCATTTTCTATTTAGAAATTAGGAGCCGGGCGCGGTGGCTCACGCCTGTAATCCTAGCACTCTGGGAGGCTGAGGCAGGAGGATTGCTTGAGCTCAGGAGTTCGAGACCAGCCTGAGCAAGAGTGAGACCCTGTCTCTACTAGAAATAGAAAGAAATTAGCCAGACAACTAAAAATAGAAAAAATTAGCCGGGCATGGTGGCGGTGCCTGTAGTCCCAGCTACTCGGGAGGCTGAGGCAGGAGGATCGCTTGAGCCCAGGAGTTTGAGGGTGCTGTGAGCTAGGCTGACGCCACGGCACTCTAGCCTGGGCAACAGAGTGAGACTCTGTCTCAAAAAAAAAAAGAAAGAAATTAGGGAGTAGCTTAGGCTGCAGGGAAAGTAAGAATGAAGTTCTTAAAGAAAGCCTCTTTATTCTCTTCATGGTATTTCAACTTTTTCTTCTCATTAGTCTTTAAATCTTTGCTTTGTATTTCTGAAAATTTTTAAAGAATAGATTAAAACCAACCTTTTTGTAATGGAAAATTCCATTCAAAATAAATAGGTCGAGCAGCTTATCACAAGTTTCTGCTATCTCACCATTTTAAAAATGCAATTGCTTGTTAAAAAGCATGACCGCTGGCAATAAAATTGACTAAAAATGTGCTATAGGAGAAGGTGCCTTTGACATGTGGTCTCAGGATGATAAAAGTACTAAAAAAAAGAAAAAGAAAAAAAAGAGTTTGCACTGGGTGGGTCTGTAGCCATAAAGCAGAATTTAATTAAGCTTAAGGTAGCCAATTGCTCTGTGAACAAAACAAAGCAAAACAAACCCTATAACAGTGACCCCAAATAGACAAATTTGGTGACCCTGTATAGACAAAGGCTTAAAAAGGATGTAGCCGTCAGTTACACTGCATAGGGTGACGAGAAGCGGGAACATAAACCTGCTATTTAAAACCAAAAAGAAATCAACAACAATCCAGTTAAGGATGAGTTGTACGATAGGAAGATAATCTTCCTACTTTAATCTCTACCAAGCAGACTCTCACTAGATTATAGTGTCTCATTTGAAGATTCATAACGCAAAAGAGATGATTGGTTGAACTTAAATGACCTTACCCCAAAATGCTAACATCCTATAAAAAAGGAAAAGAAAATGGGAGGAAAGAAGTAACAAAGAGATTGGAAAACATATTTTAAAAAGGAATTAAAAAAACAAGGATTTAAAGAGAAGAGACAAAGAGGTAAGCAAAGCATTATTTGGGAGACAAACTCCACTGAAAATAGGAGAAAAGAGACTTTAATTGTAACAGGAGTGATTACAGTGAGGTTCTGACATAAAAATTGAATACAGGAAGAAGGTATGGAATCTTCTTCCCTAAGGTATAGAAAACATATTAGAAGAAGAGAAGGGAGAACTTTTCAAGAGTCCTCTCGAGTGATAAAAATTTAGTCCATGAGTTCTGAAAGATGTATAGGATGACAACAACAACAAAAGGCTGACTCAAATGATAAGAGTTGCTTTAAATTCTCTAAAGAACAAATCTTAATGAAAAATTCTCAAATTTTGTTCAATAGTTCCTGGGTCATGACAACAATAATTATACACAGAGATGAGAACAACAGCCGATAAATACTAAAATATATGAATATTTGTCTGGATACACCTAGGATAATCTACTAATATTTGAATAAATTTAAGGTAGCAATAACTTGCAATCATCCAAAACCTAAAGTAATATTACTGCTCCTAGGGGTGGAGAAGAAAAGTGCTTGCTGAAGAAAGAGGATTGCATTTTTATTGATATAGACTTTTCTCATACTAAGAGGCTTACTATTGCCAGACACTGTGTCAAATATTTTACATGGGTTTTCTCATCTATTTTCACAATAATTACATGTGGTTGGTATTATTTTTAGCCCATTTTTGAGAAATTAAGTAACTTGACCAAAGTTACATTACTAATACCTACACTGTTGTCACAAGATTTGAACCTAGGCTGGCTGGGTGCAGAGCCTGAGTTCTTAACCTACAAACAGTATTGCATTAAATATTCCCCAACAATCCCATAAGGTAAAGTATTATTATTATCCCTGTGTTAAAGGAATGAGACTGAGGATCAGAGCACAAGATCATATAAAATCTATGACTGAGCCAGGATTCACTACAAGTCAAAATCCAAAGCCATGTACTTAACTACTCTCTCTCAGTCTCACTCTCTTTCAACACATATTTTGCAATGTCCACCCTGTAGCAGGCACTATGATAGGTACTAGGGATAAGATAAAGATAAAACAGTTCATTCTTTCAAGAAGTTTACATCTAGAGGAAGAGTCTAGAGCTTGCTACTGCAAGTGTGGCCCACAGACTAGCAGTATGGGCATCACCTGGAGTTTGCTAGAAATCAGTAATTCAGGCCCCACCCAGTCACACAGAATCAGAATCTGCATTTCAACAAGGTTTCCAAGTGTTTCATATACATATTAAAGTGTCTGCAGCACCAGTCTCATGAACATTTTATAAAAAAAGGTTTTGCCATTCCAGGTATAGGTTTCTATGACTACAGTCCAAAAATTAGGAGATACAATAAAACAACTGAACTAGAATATGGGCAGTTGTCTTAATGTCCAATGGTTCTACTGTATTTTTAACTAAACTTTAAAAATGATTCTTATTATATCCTAGTGAGGAGTTTCCAGGCAAAGATATTAGCTAGATGCCAGGTAATCTAAGATCAACGTTTGTTTTCAACATTTTCTCTGGCTTCCTAAAAAGATGCACTGTTACCTAGAAATTCACGGTTTGGGGATGGATGGTTCTCTTAGACTTACACAATTGGGCCTACCTTTCTCCCACAAATGAGAAAGCTGCAGGAAGTGTGAGGGGTATTTATTTATTTATAGACAGGTTCTCACTCTGTTGCTGGGGCTAGAGTGCAGTGGGGTCATCATAGCTCACTGAAACCTTGAACTCCTGGGCTCAAGAAATCCTCCTGGGTCAGATTCCCAAGTAGCTGGGACTACAAGTGCACACCACCACACCTGAATAATTTTTCTATTTTTTGTAGAGACGGCATCTCGCTGTTGCCCAGGCTGGTCTCGAACTCCTTACCTCAAGCAATCCTCCCGCCTTGGCCTCCCAAAGTGCAAGGATTATAAATATGAGCCACTGCACCCAGTCTCGAGGGGTATTTAGGTGTAGCTTTTGCAGAAATCATGGACTACCAAAATATGCCAATACAGTAAGCCAGATCACCCAATAGGGACCTTAAATAAAATTGGCAGGGATCTTTTAAAAATTTTATTTACATTTATTAGCTTCATGCTATAATATGTTGTTTTTAATTTAATTGCCCTAGAGCCAGAAATGAAGCAAGATTCACAAACTGAGTCAGTGAAGGAAGGGAAATAAAGAAATCAACACATCACACTGCATTTGTGGAACCAAATTCTACGAAACAAGTGGCCAACATCCAACAGTTCTCACTCTGCACCAGTTCACTGCCCTGTTCAGAGGCTGCGGGAAAGGGAGCTCATCTGGGCAGGGTGCCCAAGTCTGGGGTGAACACAGGTATTCCTTCCATCTACTGCAAGTGGTAATTGCCTCAAAAACTTCACATTTTTAGTAAGTAATACTTTTTAAAATCGAGTTCAGATTCTAAACTGAATATTATAAATGACTCTCACTTTAAGGTCCTTGAGATGTGGATTGCTTTGAGACTGAAGCTTTGTTATAAAACCAAAATGTTCTACTTGTGAAATGGTAAGAATCCCTTGCACCATTCAGTGGAGGTCAGTAGTGACTACAGAATACTCCAGGAGTACAGCACATTAAATGGCACTGGTAGAATTTAATAGAAATATTAAAGACTAGCCTTTGTGCCAATGTCCAAGCATTGTAACCGGAGGCAGGAGGGTAGAGTAGAAAGACAAGAACTTTAGACAGACCTGTGTGTGCCCTTGGGCAAGTTATTTTATTTCTCTGTGCCTCAGTTTCCTCATTTGTACACTAAATTTTGACATTTTTTTCATTTGCAGAAGCATATCTGCTTTGCATGGCGGTTATAAGAAATATGTAACATATTTAACTATTTAACATATTAACATATTTGCATATTTAACTATTAACACATTAACATATTTAACTATGTAAAATATCTGACACTCAAGAAATGGTAGTTATTAGGTAGTCATCACTCAGATAAGACAAAAGAAGTAACACTTGAGTCCAATAATAAGAAACATCACCTAACACAGTAAACAATACTTGGATGATAATGAAGAAAAGTGTCTGGATTGGGACTTAACCTCTAAGCACATTTAAGGGAGGAAAAAAGGAGAGACAGGGTCAGAACTTCTGAGTATATGTATTATTAAATCCAACGCCGGGCTTTCAATTACCCACTCTATCAGAACGTAGAGTAGACAATCAGAAATGATTTCCACGAAAATGCCTGGTTAGTTGACATAGTGTTCTTATCCACTCCCATTCCAATTTGCTCTTGACCCTCCCAAAGCCTAGCCCTGTTGGTGTTCTAATAGTCCCATATACATCACTCCCTTCTCCTAGTTTTTTAGAAGGCTGTGCCACTAACTCCCCAGCTGGAGGGCTTCCTGCTAAGGATCTACCCAAACCAGCTATAAAATCAATAGGTCAGATAATGCCCCAAATCATTTTTTTTTAAAAGACATTTGGTTCTACTCTTGTAATTTAAGAAACACAGACCGGAGAGTTAGATGGGCTTGCCCAAGGTCACAGCTGGTGGCAGGAAGCTTCTAAGCCAGCACTCTTCCCACCTTGCCTCTCTCCCTCCTCCCCTCTGCCTTTCGCATTCATGGCATCTTTCCTTTCTTTCTCTTTCATGTACTATAGTTCCTCATAGAGCCATTTGGGCTCAACTATTCTTATTTAAAATCCACACCACAAATGATGCTTATAATGATGACATACTTGCAGTTTTCACACAAGATCATTGGCAAATGCAACTTTTACCATGTCTCCAAATGTGTACAAATGACTATAGTACACATTTGGATATGGGATGCCATGAAATTCCAATCGTCTGTCTAATTCATAACACAGAGCCTGGTTGGGGTCCAATGTATTTATACATTTTTATTAGACTTGAAAGATTAAAAAAGATGAATAATTTACTTTCCTATTTGCTTCATCTGTTATTGTAGACTATGCCCAACAGATGTCACATAAGAAATTCAAATTGCATCTTCAGATGGAACATAACTTTAGTTATGAATAATTCAAGAGAATAACTAAAATCCAGAATAATTTTTTTGAGCCATTTCTTTTATCTAATGATAGAAAGTGTTAGTGCAAAAATACTTACCTATTTATTTGACCATTTTCTACTTCTGTGAAATCATTGGAATCATTGCTAATGTTATCGTCCTCAGGCACTGTCATGTTTTGCAACTCAGTTAATTCAAGTCCACTTTTGAAATGCATCATGATTAGAAAGTATCTGTAGTCAAATAATTAGTCCAAATTTCTCTTGTTCTAAATGTATTTAGTAGACAGCAGCAAAAATATGTTTGACACACCTAAAATACAGCAAAATAAAAAATAATTAAACATATGAAAAACATCACTGATTAAAAATAAACTACCACAAGTAAATACATGGTTAATTTACTGATAATACAACTTTTACATTTCACTACTAGATGTATCAAAGCAATCTTTGTGTATCAAGCTATAGAGGCTCATCTCTAATTTTATGCCTTTTATAAATTTCCCTCCATTTTTAACTATAAAGTGAGTCATGTTTCATAATCTTAATGCTCAGGTTTATAGGAATGACATGATAGCTGCTGGCAATATAGATGCCCTTTTATGAAACAGTGTGTTTAAAATGAAAGCAATTCAGTTATTTTAATGTATCCGATCACAAGCCACACATCTACCTGGGTACCAACTGTATAGACACAAAAGCACCTCTGATTTAGCAATCCAGCTTAATAAAAATGCAAATCCTCAATAAACGGCATCACCAGGGATCAACTACCCAACCTGGTGGTCAACCAGCAAAGGTTGAATTTGTGTTTTGAAATTTTGTAAACAGTTTATCCAACAACTGCAAGAGATTAAATCAATCTCTTCAATGAAATTACTCCATGTCATGGAATTAGGGAATTAAAAACTCATACTCAGGGGATTTGAGTTAATCCACCTGCTACTATATTTCCTCATCAGAAACAAAAGACTTCCAGAGTTCACATTTTCTCCCACATGGATGACTGTGGTTTAAATTTCTGAGGGGTCACCAATATCACCAATAGTATAAAAGGGAGGGAAAGAGTTTCAGGGGTGCAGCATCACAAGTCAAAAGGCAGACGGCAAACACAACTTCAAAAGCAAGGCCAATATATGCATGGGAGCCTCACGGAGACACTCTCAGTGAGGTGATGGGACCATGGAACAAAGCGGAATGTCAGTGAATTTTTTTTTTTTAATATGTCCATTGGCAAATCCCCTTGGACAACGTTTTGATACTTTATCTGATCCTGAATTCCATAAGATGACTGTAACCCAGTTAACAGTCAAACTCCAATGAGCCCCTCTAAGTAAGCACCCTAGTAGTATCCCAAGAAACATTTTACTAATTTATAATATTTGAAGACCCACAGAAAATACCCTAGAATGATTCTTTTTCAGAAATTCTCTTCTTCCCTTTTCACAGCCAGGCCTCGCTTTACTCCCTTTTGTTCACATAGTCTCCTCCCTAGAATAAAAGTTTCGGGATCCCTGGTTTCAGAATCCTGTTATGTGTCACAACGCGAGCACTTTCTAATATCTCAGGTTCCAGGAAGCTCATCCTTCCGGCAAGGCCTTTCCTGGAAGGTGGAGAGCCTGGACAGGGAGATTGAGCCCCCTTGCCCCTGGGCTGAGGCTGGTTCTTCTAGCCACAGAGGTAGTGCCAGAGACCAGCCCATCTCTGCCTTCAGTGTCTTCACGCAGCAGCAATGGTTTACAATCTGTCTTTACTTTGCAAAAGCTGAAATACATTAAAATGGCTGAACCCCATTCTCACCCTTAGAAGCAAATGATGAAAGTTGTCCAAATGGGCTCGACTGGGTAATTTCTAGGAGTCTTGTCATACTGACTCTTGTATGACTACCTCAAAGGCCACTGAAGTGATATTACAGGTCTGACAGAAAGTTAATTCAGCCGATGGCATTTCCAATCTGGTTACAGAGACTTTTTTTTCCCCTCTACAAACTGGAAGGAAATAGGGCACCAGACAAAAATTTTCTGAGGAGAGAAAGGATTGACTAATAATAGATCTGGAGTCTACTGTTCAAATTTAAACTTTCGTATTAAAAATATGTGTGTGTGTATATATAACTAGTCACTTAAAGAAATGGACAAAAAGGAAAAAGAATAAAAAGAATAGATGAAGTCTCGGCCACTAAAATAATGTCAGTATTAGGCAAATGCCACACAATACATTTTTATTATTATAAAATAACCTCTCTGAAATCTAACTTGTTCTTGAAAATGAAAACAGAAAAGGAAGGGGAAAATTAACAACGTTAGCGACACATATCACCAAGGATGAGGCCATACTTGGAAAATACTATTTCTTCAATTTATCATGTATTTATTGGGTACTAAGCGGTGAAGGGATTAAAAAAGTTTGAAAAATGTCAAATTCAGGGATCTGAGGCAGCATCACTATAGAATCTTTAGAACAGACATTGTAAAAGAATTTCCAGCACCCCAAAATGGGCCACTGTTAAGATTTTGATGTATTTTCTCCTTCTTGCTCTTTCTGTGTCTAGTCCCCGGCCCCCTTTTTATTTTAACATCAGAGATTTTTAGATTGTTTTTAACCTACTTTTTCATGGAATATAAATATATTGTAAGCATTCTGAAGAACAGAATTTTTTAAAACAGTTTTTTATTAATAAATAAATAAATACAGGTTTGGGCAGAAATATTGGAAAACACAATTTTGCAAATGTAGCAAAATAAGCTAAAAGAAACAATTCACCTATTATCTCAGCAAGCAGAGATGATCACTGTATATATATCGTTGTATGGTCTTCCCCAGGGTTTTTCTATGCACATAGATATAGCGCCTGGCCCGCAGTAGACACTCAATAAATATCTGTTAAATGAAAGAATCAGTACATATAAAAAGTAGATACACATTTACAAAAACAGAAATCATACCAATGAGTTTTTAAAACATTTTTTTTCACTTAACAAAGAATCACCTCCTATCCTGAGTTATGTCACTAAACACAGGTCTATACCATTACTGGTAACGCGTGGTTAACTGCCTGACTGTGCCAGAGACTGACATCCCACCATTATTGGTGGACATCCAGAGTGCTAGGTGGAGCAGAGATTGACAGGAGGAGATGGAGCCTGAGCTGAAACTTCTCAGTGGAAGGAGAACATGGTCAATGGCACAGAGGCAGGAAGTGCAGGTTGAGTTCAACAAACAAAGAATTATAGTTTCACTGAAAGATAGAAGCACTCATCAGACTATACAATTAATTAAAAGGCAGACTGGAGTTGTGGTATGAAGATCTTGGTGTTGACCCAACTATAATTACTATCACTCAACATTTATAGTAGGTTACAAATTAGTTTATTCAGTACAGAACATTTCTGATCCTTGCCACAATCTTGTGAGGTACTTAAGGCAAACATTATCACCTTGGCATGCTTATTGGTACATTTTATTACTTGTACCAATGTATAATACATAAACTTACTCTTTACTCTGTATGGTGTTATGTATCAAAGGACAAGATACACAAACTTGTCTGGTCTTAAGTCACTTAGAGCCTATTTAAGCAATCAAGACTTTCCTATATAAAATGACAGTATACCATAAAATATTTGCATGATAGAGAGCAAATTACATGGCAGAACAAAGAATAGGTCCAGAAATATTTCAGAGACATACATACATACATACATAGTACATATATGTAGGTATGCATGAAGGAAAGAAGAAAGGAAGGCAGGAAGGAGGAGAAATAAATGAGGCCTGTAAAACCAGCTAAGGTTTTATAAAGAGATAGGACTTGAACTGTGTCTAAAAATAGGTAATATTAGATTGGAAGATAGGGAAGGCATTACTTGTACTGGGAAAAGTACTGATATAGTAATTGCTAATACTTTGTGGTAGACTGACCCCCTCAGTATTTGTTCCCTCCTCTTTCTAGTCTAGTCCTGCCAAGGAGAGAAAGTTGAAAACTATATTTCCCATACTCCCTTGCAGCCAGGGTGCTGGATACGATTTAGATTCCACCTATCAGAGAGCAGTGGTGGCCAGAGCAAGGCATCCATTTTCCTTGGTCAGTTCCAAAAGGTGCAGCAGGTAGCACTGGAGCCAACAGTTGTAGCTATGATTCCTGATCATCAGATTTGGCTCAAGTGATGTGCTCCTGGAGCATGCAGTAGAGATAATGGCTTCCTGGTTTCCTGACTTCCCGATGGAGGTACAAATAGCGGTTAACCTTAGCAGGCCAGTTGAATGGTGTTGTTATGGTAATTATTCCTAGAGGCCCAGTGAAGAGTCTGTTCTGCCAGCAATTTTAACTAATTTATAGGCACTTGATTCCTTGTACTAAATCCGTTTTGCTTAACATGGATAAAAAGATCTCTGTTAAATGCAACTAAACCCTGACTGACATCCTTAATTTTATTTATTCCTTTCTTTGAAACTTTTGTATTATGGGAAAATTTAAAACATATATAAAAGCGGTCAAAATAGTATAATGAATTCCCATGTACCAACTTCAAAAATTATCAATTCAGGCTTGTGTTGTTGCATTTTTTTTTTTACCCCTACCGTCACATGGAATTATTTTGTACTAGATCCCAGATACCACATCATCTGTAAATGTTTCAGCATATATCTCTAAAAGGTAAGAACTCCCTTCTTAAACATTACCATCACATCATTACCAAAGGAAATGAAATCATCACCTTGTAAAGGTATCTGCACTCCCATGTTCACAATAGCTAAGACATGGAAACAACAAAGTGTCTATCCATGGACAAATGGATAAAGGAACTGTGGTCTACATATATGCATATACAATGAAACATTATTCAATCTTTAAAAACAGGAAGATCTTGTCATTTGCTGCAACATAGATGAACCTAGAGGACATTATACTAAGTGAAATAAGCCAGAGACAAAGAAAAGTACTGCATGATCTCACTTATATGTGGAATCTTGGAAAAAAAGTCAAATACACAGACATAGAGAATAAAACAGCAGTTACAGGTAGTGGGAGAGCAAATGGGAAGATGTAGATCAACGGATACAAAGTTGCAGATACGTAGGATAAACAAGTCTAGAGATCTAATGTACACCATGAGGACTGTAGTTAATACAGGTTGAGTATCCTTTATCTGAAATGCTTGGGAACAGAATGTTTCAGAGTTCAGATTTTTTTTAGTTTTTTTTCAGATTTTGGAGTATTTGCATACACATAATGAGCTATCTTTGATGGGGCCCAAGACTAAACATGAAATTTGTTTATTTCATATCCATCTTAAATACATAGCCTGAAGGTAATTTTATACAATACTTATTTTTTTTTTTTTTTGATACAGAGTCTCACTCTGTTGCCCTGGATTGAGTGCCATGGCATCATGGTAGCTCACTGCAACCTCAAACTCCTAGGCTCAAGTGATTCTCTTGCCTCAGCCACCTGAGTAGCTGGGACTACAGACACTTGACATGATGCCCAGCTAATTTTTCTATTTTTAGTAGAGATGGGGTCTCACTCTTGCTCAGGCTGGTCTTGAACTCCTGACCTCAAGCGGTCTTCCCACCTTGGCCTCCCAGAGTGCTAGGATTATAGGTGTGAGCCAATGCACCCAGCCTTTATGCAAAACTTTTAATAATTACGTGCATTAAACAAAGATGTGACTGCATTTTGACTGTGACCCGTCACAGAAGGTCAAGTGTAGAATTTTTCCACTGGTAGGATCATGTCAGTGCTCAAAGCTTTAGATTTTGAAGCATTTTGATTTTCAGATTAGGGATGCTCAATCTGTAATATCATATTATATTTGTGATTTTTTGCTAAATGAATAGATCTTAAGTGTTCTTGCCACAAAAAAAGGGGTAACCATGTGAGATAATGGATATGCCAATTTGCTTGACCATAGTAACCATTTCACTATGTATATATATGTATATATATATATATAAAAGTATATATAATAAAGAAAGAGAAAGAAACTATTAAGCCTAAAGCCAACAATGGTCCTATTCTTCTGGGCCAGCTCTTCCCATAACTGACTGAGCCTGTTCATTCACTTGGGGTTCCTGGACCTCGGGGGTCTTAGATGATGATGATATGGATCTATGAACTAATATGAATCTATATTTCAAAAGGCCTCAAATACGTTAAACAGGTTAACTAAATTGTCACCTATCCTTACTTTCAGCTAGATTGTATTAACTTGATAATCCAAGTTCTAATTAGCAATTTTATGTATCTTTGAGTAATACAAATAGGAAATGAATTACTATATTAAAGTTACTAGTCAAAACTCATTAAACAGTAAACTTAAGATCTAGACATTGCACTGCATACAACTTTAAAATAAAAGCTTAAAGTTGATTATCAAAATCTTTGAAAACTTGGAGTCCTTGGAAGGTGGGGAATAATAAAAATGGCCTTCAGTAGTGAAAAGGCTGGGAGCTAGTAAGCAGTCTCTGAAGAATAAATGTTTTCTCTCTGTTCTTGCCCAAGACTGATGGCTTACCCAGTGCTCAAGGTCTCAGCTTCTCCACTAGGACCTTGTGTCTCTACTTCCCCTCTCTGGCTGCCCTGCCCTGACTTCTGGACGTCCATCAGTCTCAGAGTTCCTAATCTGAAAAGTAACTTTGCCTAGAACCTTGAACTACCACCTCCTCTCTCTCTTTGCGGCCAACAGTCTCTGCACTACTTGCTCCTGTGTTCATCACTCCCCTAAAATCATGCTTGACTGGCAAATTCTGGCTCTACCACTTAGGAGCTGTGTGGCCCCAGGCAAGTAAGGCTAACTTCTCTTTGTCTCAGTTTCCTCACCTGTAAAATGGAAATAAAGTAATACCCACCTCGTACAGTCATAAAGATTCCACTATTTGGTCCACATACAGCACGTAGAACAGTGCCTGGCCTGGGTCCCGTAAGCTGCTGTGACTATCGTTCCTGTTTACTGACCTCTCCCAACTGACCCCTCACTGCACCCCCTAAGTGCAGCTTTTGGCTCCTTTTCCAGCTCCCCACCCCCACCTTTAGTGTAGCTCTGTGGCCCTTGACTCTTCCTGCTCCATACATTCCAAATTCTTTCCTTTTGTGGGCTTCATGCCTGTAGTGTCAGGTTTCATCCCACACAGGCATCTTTCTTCCCAGTCTTTTTCATTTTATAAAACTAGAATTCCTTTGTATAAGTACTGCTTGATAATGATCATGCCACTTAACATGTCACATGTTTCATCATCTGTAAAATGAGAGGGCAGGAAGGAGAGATGATCTATCAGGTTCCTTCCTGGTCAGAAAAAGTTCCATTAATTTTTTTCAGACTCTGGCTACCTGCTGGACTGCTCCATTAAGATGTTTGCCATTACCTCAAACTCCATATGCCTAAAACTGAACACATCACCTGACCCTCACATGCCAGCTTTTCTATTTCTGTTAAAGATAATGTGCATTCTCCTGTTGCCCAGACTTAAAAAGCCGGTATCACTTTAATACCACCTCATATCTAATCCGTCACCAAGTCCTGCCAACAGTCCTTCACAATGTCCCTTCCCTTTCTCTTGTTCCTTACAGCTCTACAACTCTGTGTGCCACAGTCACTCTTCTGCACACTACCACTGACCCCCTACTCTCTCCCATCTACAGAGGCAGATTCTTGCTGAAAGTATGTGTCTCGCACATTCCTCTTCCCACCTTGCCAATAGTAACTGTTTCTAATGTCTGCAGAATGGAGTGTAATCTTTGGAACCTTGAATTCAAAGCCCAGATTACTCATAACTCTGTCTTTAATTTTCTCTCCCACTGCAATCCTTCTGAACCTCCATTCCTGCAACAGGTCTACTCTTATGCAGTTTTCTGCTTTGTTCACGCCATTCCCCTGATCCTGAACATGCTCTCCCCACCTTCCCATAGAGCTTGTGCCACCTTAAGTATGACATTTCTTTCAGAACCCAGCTTGCTTGCTTTTGTAAAAAATTTCAAGCCAATGTCTTGTGATGCCTTTCTCCAATGACTAACCCATGGTTGATTATTTACCAATGATGAATTCTTACAGCATTTTTGTGTAGATCATTCATTGGCTCATAGCAAGGGCTCTTTTACATTTTAATAATCTTTTTATTTACTATTTCAACTTCTTGGGGACAAGTACCATAGACCTTAGAGGTCTCTAGCACATGGTGATAGTAACTATGTGTTAACAATAAAGATGATGACTAAATTGAAAGAGAAAGCTATGATCACCTGTCTGCAGACAATATATTCTCACAAACACAATGTCTCCATTGGAAACAAAACAAAAATGGGAACATGAAGCAATGTGTATAGTCCTACCTCAGAGTTTTCATTAAGTCTGCCACTTAATTTCCTTTACATTTGACCTGGGCATGTAGGATTTACGTGAGAATACGTTTAAGACTGCAAAGTACTATATAAATGGAAGGTACTTATCATTAATATCCCAGATACTATGCCTGGAGTGTTTAAGAATTCTTGGCATGATTTCTACAAGTCCAGAGAAAGAGTTGTATTACAGAAGTGATTCTCAACTAGGGACAATTTTGCTCCCTCCCCACTCCCAGGAGATATTTGACAATGTCTGGAGACGTTTTTTAGTTGTCACAAGTGAGGGAGTTCTGCAGGCATCTAGTAGAGCAAGGCCAGGGATGCTGCTAAACATCATACAATGCACAGGACAGCCATGCACAACAAGGTTTTATCTGGCCCATCATGTCAGTAGTGCCAGGACAGAAGCCCTACCTTAAAGGAAGCTCAGCAGGGGATAAGTATGGACGTTTCTGCGTGGGGCATGGAGATAAGCTGCTAACTTCCTTGGATAGATTGCCCATATCGTCCTATCTTGTTCACAGTACCCCAACACTTGCTCTCACCACAACATAATTCCTTTTCTCTTCAGGCTCCTATATGATCTTTTAAATATCTGTTATCAATATGCCTAGCTTATGATGTTCTGGAATTAATCTAGCCATATTCAAATATTCTGAACCTACCCTGAGTTTTTTTTTTAAGGCAGAAAATACCGATAAACTCCAGAAGTTAATGAAGTCAACCTGTAACTCTGGATATAGTAGGATAGACTGTATATGACATTAAAAAACAACAACAACAACAAACATTTGAAGCTTAATTTAATTAGAACAGTGAGTGTATTAGAGTAATGTGAATACCAACAAAATTAAAAATCTTTCTCATCAATTGAAAATTAATGGATTTAAATAATTACTGAAAACTTATGGAGTTGAAACAGCCTGGAATATTCCAGCTTTTCAGAAAATTCTTTTTGTGTGTATATGTTTTTGTTCTAATGTTTCTGATCAAAAATTGCTCTTGGACTAAAAACAATAGATGGCAGTTAGTGTTTTTTTTTTTTTTTAATTTTTCATCCCAGAAGGAGAAGAGATGGATAGCAATTTTGTCTGTTTTGAAGCCCTAGCTAAACTATGACAGTTAACTCCTAACAAAATAGGAAAAACAGAAACAATATGAATTTTAAAACACCATAAAGTGGTGCATGTAAAGAGGACCATTTATAAAAAGAAACCTTTAAAAATATATGAAAGGAGAAAATGTAATAAAACACATTTTATAATTCAATACAAAATGATGGCTACAGTCCTTGAACAATTCCATTCTTCTCTTTGGATCTCTGTCTTCTCACCTTAAAATAGGAAGGTTGAGTTAACTGATGCCCTCTCAAAGATCTCTCCCAGTTCCAAAGTCCTCTGCATTAATGATTCCACATACTATTTCTTAGTGGATCATTTTCAAAGATAAAAAGATAGACTGGTAGACAAATCTCTTGAATAGTTGACTTAGTAGACCGGTAGTCCTCGGTTCTGACTGGACATAGGAAGCACCTGGGGAGCTTTGAAAAACAGAGTGATAAGGGGGCACCACATTCAACAGTTTCTGACTTAATTGGTCTAGGACAGGATCCAATCATGGGTGATTTAAATGCTCTCCAGGGCATTCTAATGTGCAGCCAGTGTTAAGATCTACAGATTTAACTAACCATTAAAAACAAAAGCTGCCAGTGTCCAGGTAGGCAGGATAAATTAGCAAAGCAGACTGGGCACAGGGAACAGGAGAACACACGTCCCATCTATTTCCTTCCAACTATCAGGAAGAATGAGCCAGATCTTTTGGTTTTCTTTCAAGAAATGTCAGAAATTGAGATTTTAAGTGAAATTCTGATATTTAAGTGTTGGAAATGAACTCCAAAGAATTTTAAAAGAAAGTGTAAATCACGTATAATATGCTCACAGGCTTAATTTAGCCCTGTAGCTACCAGTCTGCAACCTAAACAAAACCAGTTCAATAACTCAAACACAATTTTTTCTCTGTGCTTTGCCCTTTCTGCCTCCCTCTCAGAGCCTCTTCCTTCCACACCTTCAGCCACAGCCTATTCCTTTCCTTTTCCTTTCAATTGTCTCTTTCTGTTCCAATCTTCATCACTGCTAAGAGACTGAAACTGAGATCCACACATTAAATCTTCATGTGGCTCTGGCTGTATCACTGGACAGGCTTCTATGCCTGGGAAAATTCACGTAATAAATTGTAACCCGAGGCTGTGGCTCCGTGATGTCAACAACTGGTTGGTTTAGTAATATCAGGGAGGAAAGTCAGTCAAGCTCATAATTTTGCATTACTAAGACTTTATCAAGCAACATACGGAGGTCCTCATTTAATTTCTGATTTGTTTGTTTGTTTTCTTTGCTATAAATCTAAACCACTGCTATCAGAATTACCCCTGATGGTTTTTTATTTTTTTAATTTTTTTTTTTTAAGTTCTCATATCTGGGCTCCAACCCAGGCCAACTAAATCTGAATTTCTAGAGATGGAGTCTGGGCATTGGTAGGTTTTAAAAGACCCCAGGTGACTCTAATGTGAAGCCAGCTCTGACAATCACTAATCTAAAACCATCCCCTAACTCTGCAGATTAGCAATGTGCTTAACACCAGATAACTATCATCTTGAAAAGTTTTTTTTTTTTTTTTTATTGTTTAAGGATTTTCTCAGCTCTGTTCTCATTGCAGGTACACAACTCTAAGGTAGGCAGTTCCAATATGATACTATTATTAGCACTGGACAGATGAGACAATGAGGCATAAAAATGTTAAATGAGTTGCTTAAGGGTATCTTGCTAGTTTTTGGCAAAGACACATAATAACCTCACTTGAAACAGAGTTTCTTGATTGCAAGTCCAGTGCTAGTCTCCCCAAACTGTGTTGCCTTCCCAATCATTGAACTTCTCTACTATTAGTAAGTAACCCTGACACACAGGTTATCACCGGAAAATAAATGAATATGTGATCAAATTTCAGAAATAAGTACTTTTTTTTTCTCCCTGAGATGGTGATCTCACTATATTGCTGGACTGGTCTCAAACTCCTGGACTCAGCCTCCAGAGTAGCTGGAACTATAGGCACATGTCACTGCACCTAGCTAATTTTTTTTAATTAAAACTTTTAGTTATTTTTTTAGAGATGAGGTCTTGCTGTGTTGCCCAGGCTGGTCTCAAACTCCTGGCCTCAAGCAATCCTCCCGTCTCAGCCTGCCTCCAAGTAGCTGGGATTATGGGCGCTAGCCAACACATCTGGCTCAATAATGTTTTAAAAGACAATTTAGGGTCAGTGTACCAAGGTGTCTTTTTCTGAAGTCTATCATGGCAATTTTGAATGTGCTTACTTCTATGCCCATCATTTCTCTACCTCCACACCATCTTCTATAGATGCATATTTTCCCAGAGACTAAAAAGATTTAGGTAGTTTCCATTAAGATATTATTTTCAGAAAAGTATTCTTAAAAGATGAAATAGTCACAGAATTTCAGAGATAAAGGGAACTTTACTGATCAACTTTCTTCACCTCCTCTGAGGGATTAGAAACCTGAAGTCCTTTTTAATTCAATA
Organism: Propithecus perrieri; assembly: GCA_963574695.1. NCBI lineage: Eukaryota > Metazoa > Chordata > Mammalia > Primates > Indriidae > Propithecus > Propithecus perrieri. The sequence goes on from CAUYRB010001059.1 coordinate 42,604, forward strand.
TATATGGAATGCTGACACTGTGCCAAACACTTCACATCCATTATCTTAATTAAATCTTTAGGGTAACTCAATAAAATGGGTACCCACCACCACCACCACCGCCGCCGCCGCCATTATCATCATCATTACCATTTAACAAATGAAAAAAACTGAGGCTTGGAGATGGCTAAACACCTTGCCAAAGATCTTCGGTTAAGTGGAGATCTGATGTTTACATTTCACTCAAAGCCTAAACCCTTAGCCTCCATCTTCCTCCATCTGGAGTGACAATAGAGCAAAAAATTAAGGAGTAACAAATCCTTATGAAAATGCGAATGAGATGATACATCAACACTTCTTCCAAGAGGTGGAAAAGTTGCATCTGGATTAAGCCATCACAATATATAGGATTTCAGGAGGCATTCCAGTCTAGAATCCACACAGGTATTGAGGCTCAAAAGTGAGAGGGAGTACATAGGGTGGATTGAGAGAAAGAGAATACCAGAAAAAGATGTAAAGAGGCAAGGAGTCAGATTGTGAAGGGCCCTGAGTGATCAGCTAAGAAATTTAGACTTTCTTTGTAGGCGATAGAAACCCCCAGAGGTTTTTAGAAACAAGGTTCTCAGAAAATGCAAACTGAGTTTTAGAAATATAAATCTCATGGAATTGTCAAGATTGAATTAGGGGAGCAGGGTGAGGTTCCATAGCTAATGCCTATAATCTTAGCATTTTAGGAGGCCAAGGCAGAAGGATTACTTGAGCCCAAGAGTTTGAGACCAGCCTGGGCAACATAGCAAGACCCCATCTCTAAAAAGAATAGAAAAATTAGCCAGGTGTGGTGGTGCAAGCCTGTAGTCCTAGCTATTCGGGAGGCTGAGGCAGGAGGATTGCTTGAGCCTAGGAGTCTGAGGTTGCGGTAAGGTATGAAGATACCACTGCACTCTAGCTCTGGCAACAGAGTGAGACCCTGTCTCAAAAAAAAAAAAAAAAAAAGGAATTAGAGGAGTAGAGCTTGGTATGGAAGAGACCAACTACCAACTGGAAAGCTGTTACACCTCATTAATTGGCTACTTTACTCTTAACCATGTGTATTGTGCTCTACCCTCTTCCCCTAGATTCTTCAGGGCCCCTCCATATCTGTTCCACGAATCTTGTATCCCAACACACTACTGGAATTGCCATGTCTAGGCTGGATGACAGGAACTTGAACTTGGGCAGTAGGAATGGAGACAAGGGGATAGGTGTGAAGAGTATTTGCAAGTGCCTGGTCACTGCTCAAAAGTGGAGAGGGTCGTAAGAGAGGAGAGGCAGAGTAGAAAAAGACTCTAACATTTCAAACTTAGGGGAACAGATAATGAGATACGGAAAAGAGGAGATGATCAACAACATCATAAAGAGATGAACAAGATGGCTTGGCCAAGGTTTCAACCCAACAAGTATTTATTAAGCAGCTACTATGTGCTGGACATTAGGGGAACAATGAATGAGCTCAGGGTTTGCCCTCAAGTATCACCCAGGGAAAGAAAAAGGCAAGAGTAGCAACAGCCAGATGCCTGGCCAGATGCGGGGTACTCTTCATCACACCGCCTTAATTCTGGGAGCAACATAAAAAATATACATAAGCAACAGAACACATTTAATGACTCCAAAGCGCCTTTAAAATATATTAATCTAATCTGCTGAATTTCAGGCAAAGCAAAGTGCATTAAGTATAATATTAATATTTGCTGTTCCTCTGCTGGATCTCTTACCCAAATTATTCAAATAGCTGTTCCCTTCTCATCATTTGTGTCTCAGGACAAATATCACCCCCTCATACAGGCCCTTCCAGTGAGTCACTCTATTTCAAGTGTCCTCCCCATCACATGATCTCATTTTACTTCTTCATTGCACTACGAATACCTGATATTTATACACCTGCATGTCTATAGTCTATTTCCCTTCTGAGAACAGAAGCTTCACAGAAGGTAGAAGTTTATCTTGTTAGCTGCTACCAGGCACACAGTAAGCCCTGGGTAGGAAACGTGTATTGACTACATTTAGGAAAAATAAATAAATAAATAAAAGCGACCTCAAACCAAAACGTGCAGGTTTCCGGTTGCTTAGGGCGACACACTGAGAATACAAGTGACTCTGAAAACCAAAGCCATTTTGAGGCTGGGGTGGAACCAAAATCCAGGGGGTCTACACCAGATCAGTGCCCCGGACTTGGCTGTTTTGCATAGATTTCAGGAGTATCCACCCAGCTTGAGATGTTTGACAATGAGGCCAGCCAGCCAGCTCAGGTTTTATTTCCGTTGTCCTTCTGACGTCAGAAAAAGCACGAGTTGCTGCACAGTTTCTTCTATCAAGGTGACAAATTACAGCCTCGCTGGGCCCTGCATTCTGCAAACCATAAATTTATTCTCCTCTCCCCCTTATATCGCAAAATGTAAAAACCCAGTGCAGAGATGTCAAATCCCCTTCACAATGCAAATGAATACCGTTTCCTAGCGGTGGCGTCTTTTCCACTCTTACTACATACAGCACCATGGACTCTGTGAAAGTACGTGATCTTGGCGGGGCAGTTAGGTTTCCACCAGAGAAACAAGGTTGTAAAAACCCCAGATCCGCGTCGCAGAGCAAGACAAAGGACTCTCAACTGTAGCACCACCTTCCGCAGCCCAAGGCAGCCTGTGAAAGACACTGCGAACTGCGTGACGCGATTACCGCGAAATTCCTTTTGCCGCCATATATGCACTTGTGCAGTTTCTGACCACGGTTTAGCATAAACCCAGGGGCAGGCGATTCGGCAGAGAAGCCGCGCCAAGGTAGCCACGTAACCTGCGGGGTCGCAGTGCGTGTTGAGAAGCCCATGGATTATTTGGGGGGCGAGGGGCGCGCACGAGGGCTAAGGCGCGCTTTCCTCCCGGCATAGACCTAGCGAGTTTAAAGGCCGCCTGTGGCAACGTGTAGGGACGCGACCGAGGTGTCGCGGGTGCGGGGAGGAGGTGAGACTGGAGGCGAGCGCCACCCGCGCCCAGGTCCGCGCAAGCGGTGGCCCTTTGTTCGCCGGCTCAAGTGGATCCCCGGTTCTCGGAAAAGCACTACCTCCTTTGCCACTCTCTTCATTTTGGAAAGAGCCTCTCCAGGGCGGGAAAGGACAGTAAGTCACTGCCCGCATCCTCCTACTCCTCTGTGTTACAGAAGGGCAGAGCGCGAGGCAAATGTGCTCCCGTTTATTCGTGCTCCGGGACTCGGCTCCCGAGCCGGCCGCGCGCAGCGCCCCTGGGGACATCACACGCTCTGCTCCGGGCACTGCGGACACAGGAAATTCCCTCTAAAGGTCTTCACTCCTCCGGTACGTCGTGGCGCACTCAGGTCTGCTGCACTCTCCCTCCAGACCTGGGTGGTCCCTGACCCTCGTAAAATGTAACCAAATCTAGTACCACACTCTGCCACCATAAAAACTGGCCAAAAAAGTAAGCCACAGCCCACGCCAAGGTGAAATCAGGGGCCCTTGCGCTTCGTCGCGCTGCCGCGTGCGTTCGGGGAAGAACAGGCGACCCGGACTTTTCCTTTCCTAAAAGCAAAATCCAAACGCATCGTACACAGCCGCGCTCTCCCTCCTTTCACGCCGCAGGGAAGATTTCTACGTTACCGCCTCCTCTCACATCTAAAACATCCCTGCTGCAGCTCCTTCAACGCCCCCCGGAACGGAAAATCACCTTACCTCGGGAAATAAAGGGAAAGGTGACAAAAGGCGATGTTGAGGTGTCCGCCCTTCCGGGATTTTTGTCCCGGGCCGTTTGATGTCCTTTGTGTCAAGGTCTGGCTGCGGCGGCCGGGAAAAGGTGGCCCCTTCAGCCGGGGCTGGGCGGGGAGGCTTGGCTCGGCGTGGCGGATTTCCGAGGAAGGTGAAGGGCGGAGGTTCCCAGCGACCTTCAGGCGGAGTGGCGTGGCTGCCCCAACCCGCGCTCGCCTGGCTCTCCTCCTCCTTTCGGGGCCGATTGCATCAGAATCTCCCCCCACCACCAACCCCCACCCACACTCTGCTCACCGGCCTCGCACTTACATCGACACGCGCGGCCGCTGAGGGTCTCGAATCCTACTCATTCTCCTGCTGGGGGCCGCGTCGCCCTTCTGTATCCATGGCTCGTGATGGTTTAAAGGGGAAAGTCAGGCCATTCCTCCCCGTCCCGCGCGACGTCTCCTCCCCTCCTGCGCGCCCGCTCTTTAACCAAGTCTGCGTGTCACTGAGCCGTGCCCGTCACATGGTGTCACTGCTGGTGGCCGCGCCTTGCTGCCACCCTCTCGCAGCTCCCGGACGATGCAGCGACCGCGGCTGGCGGAGATTGAGCGGCGGGGAAGGGGTGAGGGAGGGGTTGCGGGGCGCGCGCGTGCCGGGCGCACTGGAGGTGGCACCAGGAGTGGAGGCTGCGCGCTGCCGGGGCACCTGCCCGGCGTCCTCCCGGGGCCCGGCGGCGTGCTTAGAACCCAGCTGCGGCGGCAGCTGGAGAATGGGAACCCTTAGGGATCGAGGTGGGCCGGCTAAAGGGGCACCGGCGGCGGAAAGGAGGGCCGTGCGCTTTGGGAGGGGCTGCATTTTGGGTCGCGCCGGAGCCCAGCCGGGGCCGAAGAAGCGAGGGGAGTTGCATTGTGGGTATGGCGCAGCGAGAGGATGGCCGCGGGAGTGGCTGGTCGGAGCGCAGCCCCGCGAGCCGCTGGCAGCGCCTGGAGTTGCAAGCAGCGACGGAGCGGTGGGTTGGCTCCGGGGCCCATCCGCAAACGGCCCGGGTTGGCGGGAAGGGGACCGAAGCAGCCGGGGGGAACGGGGCGCGCGGGCACCTTTGGAAACCCTTTGTCCCTAACCCGCAGCGGGAGGCGCTTCCCCTCTTCCGGATCCAGCACCCGCAGCCCTCGCCAGCTCTTCCTGAGACCTGCCCTGTTGGAGCTCGGTTTGAGGGGCCTGGGTGTGACGCGACCAGAAGGCTTTGGTGAGCTCCCAGCGCGCACCTGCCTGGGCGCGAAGAGGCCGGGCCAGCCCTTGCGGGGCCCGAAGACCCCACGTGACTCCCCCCAGGACCCGGCGTCGGGGCTAAGCGAGCTGGGGCGCTCTAAGTCCGGGAGCGGCGGGGCCGAGGGAGCGGGATGGAGAGGAGGGCAGGAGCAACTCGGCCTGTCTCCCTTCCTTGTGCTTACTCTTTGTTTCAGACACAGCCCCTTTTAACTGGGCACTTCCCTGCAGAGGAGTCGTGTGTCCTTAAAATGGCGACGGGAAATCCCACCTGCGCGTCAGCCAGTTAGACTCATTATGGCGCGAATTTGCGGGGTGGAAACAGCGATGGCTCAGGCCCCTGTTTCATCAAAACAGGAAAGGGGAGGTGAATCATAATTCAAAAATCAATCTACCTGGCGCGTTTCAAGCGGGCAGACGGGGTAGTCACTATCGGGGTGGCTATCACCTCTGGAAAAGCGAGCTGACAACCATATTTTACACTCATAATTGACTACAATTCTTACTGCCTTCGAATGCCAGTAAATGGTCTCTATTAGTTGAACAATGGCTTCCTGAGAAGCCTATTTAGAAGGCATGCTCTTGAATAAACCCGAGAAACTGAAAGGTCAGTGCAAACAAGGGGCAAAAAGATGGGCAACCTGATCAGGCAGACCTGCATTCAATTTCTTCTTCTGACACTTAAGTCTCCCCTGCCTGGGTAAGTTTTGCCCTAGTCCTGTTTTCCCAATTTGTAAAAAAGAGGATACTAATACACACAATGTAGTAATATTCTTTAGGTAATCAAAAAATTGGTTCTTTCTTCCTAACTTACCAGGGGAAGCTAATTTAAAATAAATTACTGATTTTAAGCAGTGTGCACCTTGCCTGGCACAAATAACTTCTTGTGAATAAGGTAAGAAATCTGAATAGGTAAAGTAAGTAAACTGAGCCATAGCTCAACAGGCCTGTTGAAATGTTTATTAAAGGCAGAATGTATATTCATCAGTGTTTGTTTAAAGAGGATCTGACCTCAAGCTTATCTTTTGATGCTGGTTTTAACTCACTGGCTAGTTTCTGAGAACCCAAAAGACTGTGGTTACCTAGCACTTTTTGAATTGGATTAATAGCTATGAATTGAGCTCCTATTACATGCCAGCTAAGGACTTTACATGTCAGTGTTATCTCATTGAATCCTTTCAGCCTCTCAATTAGGTATTATTCTCTTTGTATAAACAAGAAAGCAGGTCCAAAGAGGTTAAATTGGCCATGTTCACATAAGACAGTAATTAGTGAAGGGGGAAATGATTCCCATTCAGATCTGAATTCAAAGTCCATGCTCAGCCTTAACCATGGTGCTGCAACCATTTGCAATGAGACATTCTTGGGAATAGAGTGTGCAAGGATCTTCACCCCTCCTCTGGATTTTAGTTGACAACCTGGAACTGGAGTGAATGTCGACATGGATGCTGCAATGAAGGACTTGCTGTGTGGAGGATTAATGTGGAGGGTGGGGTGGGGAAGAGGCCGTGTTCAGGAAGAATGCCACATAACTTCAGTGTGAGTTGTCTCCAGGACTGTTTATAGGTGAAACTTCCTTTCAGGGGTCATTTCAGTAGTTTGGCACCTAAACCCAATTGCTTTTGTCTCATATGGGGGCTAGGGATATCCTGATCAGATTCCCCTATTTGCTGTGTGCTTACTGAGAGATAAGCAGCAGGTTAAGCACTTTGCAGATGGTCTCTCACTTAATTCTCATGACACTGTTAACAGGGCAGATCATCCTAATCCCTGATTGATAGGTAAGGAAATTTATCCCACATTCATACAGCTCTAATTGGTACATCCAAGTCTTGACACATTAAAAATGTCTATTGTCTCTGATTGTGGCCTGGGTCATCTTTGTAAAGTCACATATATTTTTTATCTGTGTAAATTAAAATTTTAAGGCTCACCCCCGCCCCCACCAGCGGACTAAATGGACCCCCTTGTGGCCAAAGGAATATCCTAAAACTAAATTGCCTGCCAGGAGGAAGGAGGTCAGACATGGCTTATCATGCCCCCCTCCCTTCTTGGGGACATCCTTTGTAACCCATTAACAGGCCTAAGGGTATGCAAGACAAACCTGCAGGTCCTCAATTTACACAACAACCATATGTCCAGTGGCTTATCTCTGATAAAGAGTTCCTTATGATAAAACATTCCAAGCCTTTGGACAAAGCTTCATGTCTTTAACCAATTACAAGCCAAAAAATCTTTAAACCTACCTGTAACCTGTAAGCCCCCACTTCGAGATGGCCCATCTTTTCGGCCAAACCAATGTATGCCTCCCACGTACTGATTTATGACTTCACCTGTAACCCCTGTCTCCCTAAAATGTATAAAACCAAACTGTAACCCAACCTCAGCGAGTCCACTTGCTCAAGGCCTCTTGGGAGTGGCTCCGGGTCATGGTCCTCAAATTTGGCTCAGAGTAAATCTCTTTAAAATTATTTTACAGAGTTTAGTCTTTTTTTCCGTTGACATCTGTTAGGGGTGCTGGGAGTGGAGTTCATTAAGTACTGCAACTATATGGCAATACTGTCACATTCATTCAAATTAACTAAGGACCCATGGCCAAATGATCAGTCCTGGAAGTTTAATGTCTAATTTGCCTGACATGCATCATTATGTAGGTCAGCTGTGAGTGCAACTCCCTCGCTTGTTGCAAAATGGAGTAGTGATACCCATCTGATGATCAAATGACTCAGTGGCTACAGAGTTCTTAAGCACAAGGCTTTGTGCATAAGTACTCAATAAATGACACCTGCTATTATTTTACACACTTTTCAGAAATAAGAATGGGGCAATGCATTTTCAAAGCCTGAGTTTATAGGCACAAAGTATTTTATTATGTTCACTCCATACTGAAACAGCTGTTAAGCCCACTCCTCAAATCCCATTCCTCCCACTGGGAATGAGGAGAAAGAGGGTGTTGGAAAATAGGCCTCCACTTCAACTTTCAACTTAACTTTAAAGTAAGAAAGGTAAGTTTGGGATTTATAAGAATATATTAATTAAAAATATAATTGTTCCAGAATGGAGTATAGCATCTGTACCTACTAATGGTGGCAGTGCAAATTGGTAAAACTTTTGTGAGGTAGCAAATTTAGTGGTGAAGAATGTGGGCCCTGGGACCAGATTTCCTGGGTTCTCATCTTGACTCCATAGCTATGAGCTCTGTGCCCTTGGGCAAGTTACTTAAATTCTCTTTGCCACAGTTTCCTCATATTTAAAATGGAAATAGGCTGGGTGTCGTGACTCAAACTTGTAATCCTAACACCTTGGGAGGCTGAGGTGGGAGGATCACTTGAGTTTGAGACCAGCCTGAACAACATAGCAAAACCCTGTCTCTATAAAATATAGAAAAATTACTTGGGCATGGTGGTGTGCCCCTGTAGTCCCAGCTTGGGAGGCTGAGGCAGGAGGATCACTCGAGCCCAGGAGTTTGAGGTTGCAGTGAGCTACGATGATGCTACTGCTCTCTAGCCTGGGCAACAGAGTGAGACCCTATCAAATAAATAAATAAATAAAATGGAAATAAACAATAATACCTGCCTTATAAGATTATGTGAAATATGTATGTTAATACATGTAAAGCTCTTAAAATAGTTCACAACTTAAGTAGTCAATCAATAATTATTACTGGAAAATAATTGGATAATAAGGAGATAATAACTTAGATATTATTGGTGTCACTTCTGGGAATCTGCACCCTAAAAATAAAACATAAAAAAGTTCCCTAATAGCACAGAAGCTACAGGCACAGACTTTGGAATCAGTCAAATAAAGGTAAAAAGCATGTTTAAAAATATTCATTTAAAGTAGGGATACCATAAATTCATAAATGATAGTCCAAATTAAATACACGGATGGGTAGGCTTGAGGAAAGCTGTAAACCTTCCGTAAGCCCTAAGAGATAACATTAAGAAACAGGATGCAGGGCTGACTTTTCCTCAGTTCTGATCCAACGTGATAATTCCTACTTAATCAGTTTGGGCATCCAAGGATGATATAGACAGAAAAAGAATCTTCATCCAAGACCAAGAGAAACAAAATTGATAGCAGGGAAGTGATGAAAGGCATCAAGGAAAGTGAGAATATAGATAAGAAAATGAGAGAAAATAAATGACAAGATCAGAAGACAGGAATATCTGAAACAAGTCACAAATGCACAGCATGAGCTATCTCAGGTCAGGACTAGAGCTGGGTCATCTTAGGATGTTGGAGGCATGCTTTCATGGGTTGCTATTTGATTCAAAGATCTTGCTGAACAGAGATATGGTTTTTGTCTTTTCTGCTGAAAAGGTAGCTTTTTGGGGGAAGGGGTTCTTTTCTGTTTTTTTTTTAAATGTTTATTTGTTTGTTTTTACTGCTGATAGTATTTAAGGGGAAGAAGCCTATGTATTACTCAGAGTAAGATGCTTTACTAAAACAGGCTTCCCTTCTAAAGGATTGTTTTTAAAATAAGGAACACCAAATAATATTCAGTGTGCTTGATTTGAAAGGACTCTATTTGGTTGTATTTGAGGCATACAAAGTTATTTCATAATCACAAAGGAGGTCATTTTAACCAAAGATTCAAAATTGATAGTCTTCTGTTGGTGTATATGTATAGTAATGTATACACACATGCATGTGCTTCTAAAATAAAATGTTACATTTTGATGCAAATGTAACATGTCCAAAATTGAACTCATTGTGTTTTTCCCCAACCCAAAACCTTTTCTCTTCCTGTAAGCCCCATCTTGGGAAATGGCACCAGCTCGGGCACAGTTGTTCAAGCTAAAAAGTATGGGGATATCTTGGCTCACTTCCTTCACTCTTCACATCTAATTAATTTGCTCTTTCAACTAACATTTACTAAGTGCCAGGCATTCTGCTAGTCTTTCAAGAAGTTTGAAGTTAGAGTGAGAGACTGATAGAACTCAAATGATCTTGCCAGTGAATGAAGAAATTACAGATGGAGATAAGTGCTCTGAGGAAAAGGAGCATGACTGTGAGAGTAACAGAGGACTGTGTGCTGACCTGGGAATGGTGGGAGGCTCCCTGAGGATGTGACCCTCGTTTGGATTCTCTTTTTTATGCTAAGAGTTTTAATAAGGAATGAGTAATGGACATGATCCAATGTGCATTTTCAAAGGAATATTGCCAGTCCTATCATTCCGCCTCCTAAATACTTCTGGCATCTGTTCACTGTCCACTATCCTTGTTGCCATCACTGGCATGAACCTCCATCAATTCGCTCCTGGGGAAGTTTTCTCCAAAGGGCGACACATCTCATCATTAAAAATATCTTGATTATACTTAACATAATATGTACATGTACGTATTTGACAATAATATATATGTATATGTATGTGCATTAAAAACAGTCACAAAAAATTAAAAATTCAAATAGAATTTTAGATTTATTGACAATACTTTATTCTACCACTAAAAACATATCACTAATTATTACTAAATATTATCATTTTAGTGGGAGAAATTTGATTCAATATACTTTATGATTTTTTAAAATCTTAGTTTAATATTCTGCAATACAGCAATTTACAAGTGTGGTCCCAAATTTGGGTTATTTTGATTCTTGGATTTAGTGGCTGTCATAGCTGAAGAGAGACCTCATAGAGATATGGGGGCCTAAAGGAGGCAGTGCCCCATTGGCTGCACTTCCCAGTCCAGCCATTCATTTCTCAATCCTATCCACTAATTTACAAAGATTTTTTTTTTCATTGTTAGTCTACAAAGGTACACGTAGATGAGGGTCATCATTAATGCTCACGGGAGTGAACCCAGGAACCCTACTTCATAATTCCGAATTTGTTCTGACAGACTTCTCACAGTTGATTAGATGGCCATTGCTTTGCCATACATTGTGGCCAACCAAAGAGCTCTTACTAGGAGTGAAAGTGTCAACTCTACTTTTTCTTGTGTCCTTATGCTTGTCTTATTATTATTTTTTATATCTGAAGTTTATTTAGAGGAATCTTTTAAATCTATTTGTCCATTGGGGAGGACAAGTTAAAACAGATGATATGATTTATAATTTCACTCAACTAAGCATGCAGAAATGGCAATAGGTTGAGATATGCTGAAAGGGGACAAATCAATGAAGGCACCATTGTCATCCCTCTGTGCTTCTTAAAGACACCTGAGTGCTGTGAGTGACAGGAAGCCATCTGATGTGTGGGCTGAGCGAGGGCCACCACCAATCTATTAATCTAAACAAGAGTTCCAATGTTCTCTGACTGCAGTCTGCTTTATAAGCCTTCATGAGTCTTCCATGAGCATCTCCTAACTGGACTCCCTCTATCCACTCTTGGCCACCTAATTTCCCCACTACAGTTTAGAAATCACTTCCTCAGGGGACCATTTCTGAAGCCCAAACTAGCTTATATGTTTCCCTACATTAAAATTATTTATTCAAAGACTGTCTTCCTCACCAGTCTGCAAGCTTCACAAGAGTAGATGCCATGTTCTTAATGGTTTTCAAGCACCTAGCACATAATAGAAGCTCTATAAATATTTGTTGAATGAATGAATAAGTAGAATGCCTTTACAGTTAAGTAGCTATAATTCTTTTATATTTAACTTAAATTTCAGGATTTTAAAAGGACAAAGAATTGAAAAAATAAAAAATATCAATTTACATTTAGCTAAGTTCTTAAAATTTAGTGGTCTATATCCACAAATCAAATGAATAGCAATTTTTGGAACTATAGCTATTTTTGGAATCTTGTGTTAACAAATTACAATTTTAAAACACGAAGAGTAAGTATCTATTCAATGTCATTTTTAAAAGGGAAAGAGGAACCTCAGCCTCTATTTTAAAAGTTATATATTTAATTGAACAGTTTTCTAGGTTATGCAAATTATCTGGAAAACTCAGAACTCTAACCACCTATGGCAAGTATAGTTTTTGCTTCTAGAATTATCTGGGTAAGTGCTGGCATTCTCCAAGGCACATTCTCAGTATGAAATGAACATTTGTAAATGGAGTCTAATTAAATTTTGTGCTTAAAAAGAAGAGTTACAAGTTAATTTGTTCTGTTGTTTCTCCTTGCTTTTCTTATAACAGTTACTGTTTAAGAATTATACTGTGGTTCAGACAGGAACCATGTAACAATATCAATTTAATAATGAAGTCCACAATTCTTTCCCTATATTGTTACTGTCAACGGAAAAAAAAGACCAAACTCTGTAAAGTAATTTTAAAGAGATTTACTCTGAGCCAAATTTGAGGACCATGACCCGGAGCCACGCCCAAGAGGCCTTGAGCAAGTGGACTCGTAGAGGTTGGGTTACAGTTTGGTTTTATACACTTTAGGGAGACAGGGGTTACAGGTGAAGTCATAAATCAATACGTGGGAGGCATACATTGGTTTGGCCCGAAAAGGTGGGCCATCTCGAAGCGGGGGCTTACAGGTTATAGGTGGGTTAAAAGATTCTTTGGCCTGTAATTGGTTAAGACATGAAGCTTTGTCTAAAGGCTTGGAATGTTTCAACATAAGGAACTCTTTATCAGAGATAAGCCACTGGACATAGATTTGTTGTGTAAATGGAGGACCTGTAGGTTCTTCTTACATACCCCTAGACCTGTTAGTGGGTTACAAAGGATGTCACCAAAAAGGGAGGGGGACATGATAAGGCATGTCTGACCTCCCTCCTCCTGGCAAGCAATTCAACTTTAGGGTATTCCTTTGGCCACAAGGGGGTCCGTTTAGTCAGCCGGTGGGGGGGGGGGTCAGCCTTAAAATTTTATTTTAGTTCACATTACTTTGATCAATAAAGAAATGCACTGATCTTTCTTTCTAATGGAATGCTAGAAAACCATCCTACTGCTTGGCATTTGTTCGTTTATTCATTCATCCAATGGATGTGTTCCATGTTAATTCCTTTCGTAGCATTATTTGTCTGATTCTCATCTCCTCTGGAAATTTCCTCCTGAGTTTATTTTTACTCCTGTGTTTTCATCTTTTTCTTTACTGACTGTAAAATATTCAATCATTAAAAAAAGAAATAAAGGTGAGGGGAGAGGGGAAAATGGGAACAGGGAGGAAATTTCCCTTGATTGTACATTTCTCTACCTATAGCTCTCATCTTTCTTTTATTTAAGAGCCAGTTTTCTCCAAAGAATAGTAAATAATATATGTTTCTAAATCTTTACCCTCCCATTTGCTCTTTAAACACCCCCCCCACACACACACTTGCAAAATTAATTTACTCACTGTAGAAAACTTGGAAAATGTAGCTAATATGAAGAATGTAAAGAAGAAAACCAAAGCCATCTATATGTTTATAGACCATAGTCAACCACCATAGTGTCAACCACTATTGACATTTAGATCATTTTGTTTATGTGCATATTGTTTTTTACACTCAAAATTATATCCAATTTTGTGTTTGTGATATTAAATTATGTTGATTTATTATATCATTAAAAATTTTTCAAAAACACAAATTCTAATAACCACAAAATGTTCTATCATATGGCTTTATAATTCTCATTAATTTCAGATTTTCATTTCTTTGTATATATGTATAATACTTTGTCCCCATCTCTGATTATTTCCATAAGATCAATTGCTACAAGTAGAATTACAGGGTGAAAACATGGCAACATTTTAAAGTACTTGATACGGGGGTGGGGCACTTCAAGATGGCTGACTAAAGGCACCTGGCACTCCACAAAGAAAGACTAAAGCAGTAAACAGATAATCACACATCAAATAGAAATCTAAGAGAGAACACCAGAACTTAGCAGGGAACAGGGAAGTGACAGAGAACATCTGAGGTATGGAAGGATAGGAAAGTGAGGCAGCTGGTCCGGCCAGGATTGGCTGGGAGCCAGGAGAGGCTCCCTAGTGCAAGGAAAGGGTAAGTGGGAGCTCCCCAGAGGTCCACGTTCCCACTGTTGACTCCTGCAATCCTAGCCACGGGAGAGGCCCTCAGCCCTTGTGGGCCCTGAGACTAATATAGGGAGCTGCCTCGAGTCCAAGTAATGGTATGGTTTCAGCTAGGGAGTTTGTGCTGGGTCCAATACACCCCCCAAAAACCCAAGCAGCTACAGCATGGCACCATTTTGAAAGCCCACTTCCCACGAGGCTGCTTCCTGCCCTGGCACCTAACAACCGCTACATCTCCACATCCCTGGAGCCCCACTGACATCCTCCCAAGCCCACCATGAGGGCTACAATGGCATGATGCCAGCTGGACCCAGTGGTGCAACCAGGTCCCCGGCACTCTAGCTCATGCAGTGTCCTGTACCCCAGGGAACAGGTGGTACAGTGCACCAGGGAGGCTGACTTCAAGACAAAAATTGCCAAAGCTTGCACTCCCCAGAGCCTGAGAGTTGCCTGCCTGGGGCCGCTGCTACTGAGAGCAACACTGCCCCCTCCCCCACCAGTAGCAGGGCTACCATGAACCCCCCCAAGGACTGGCCCACCCAAGCATCATCCCAAGGCCTTAGGACAGGCTTGCCCTGTTCACTACCTCTGCCACCCAAGCACACCGTGTGGGGTCTGGGGATAGTCCTGCCCTGATCACCACAGGCTGCATTTATGTACATCATTGAGGGGACCTTAGGGCAGACACAACCTGCCTAGTGCCTGAATGTGCTATCCAGGGACCTGGGTGGGGATCGACCCACCCTGCCTGCCATTTCTGGTGCACGTGTTCAGTATCAGAGAGCCTAACCACAGGCCTAGATCACCTGTTGCCAACACCCAAGCACACTATCCCGGAGCCTGGAAAATACCCCATCCTGCCAACCACAGCTTGCTCCCATGTGCACCATCGGGGGGCCTGATCCACCCGACACCACTTCCTCCAGTGGTCTGAGTGCACCCTCCAGGGGCCCACAGATTGCCCTGCCCTGCCTGCCACTTCTGATGCATGAATGCACCATCAAGGGGCCTAGCAACAGGTCCAGCCTGGCTGACACCAGCATTCACGCATGATGTCAGGAGGCCTGGGGCTTGCCCCACCCCTCCACCACTGCCAGCATCTATGCACTGCTCCTGGGAGCCTGAGGATGGGCCCATCCAGCCTGCCACCACCACCACTGGCACCCACCTGCATATGCCACCTGGGGACCTGGGGACTGGCTCACCCAGCTTGTTGCTGCCACTGCTGGAGCCAGAGCACGTTAACTGGGAACATGAGGATTGGTGCACCACTGCTGCTGCCATCATCAACACATTACATACTACCCAAAGGCTTGAGGACTTGCCACCCACACAGCCCTCTGCTGCCACTGCTAGTACCTGAGCAAGCCACTTGAAAGCCCAAAAATTGGCCTGCCTAGACCAGCTAATATCAGTGTCTGTGTACGCTGCCCAGGGGCCGAAGGACAGGCATGCTTGGCCCCCCCCAACCACCACCACTGGAGCTCAGGGACCAGTATGCTTGGCATCCTGATCTTCAGCAAAGCTTCATTATAGCCTCTACTGACAACCACAGACTAAGCAACTGAGGAAATCACAGACACCACTGATGTTGATTACAGCCAAAGAAATCATACAGAAACTGCATTATTATACCCATCTGGAATCAAAGTTAAAATGCCACACCCAACCAATACAATAGGTACATCTACAGCAAAAATCTTTCCCTACAAAAGCCAATCCAAAAAATTAGAAGGAGCAACTGTTACACCAATGTACAGATATTAACATAAAAACAAAGGAAACATGAAAAAGCAAAGAAACATGACACCCCCAAAGGAACACAATAATTCTCCAAGAACAGATGCCAACACAAAGAAATCTATAAAATATCTAAAAAAGAATTCAAAATAATGATATTAAAGAAGCTCTATGAGGCCGGGCGCGGTGGCTCACGCCTGTAATCCCAGCTCTCTGGGAGGCAGAGGCGGGTGGATTGTTTGAGCTCAGGAGTTCGAAACCAGCCTGGGCAAGAGCGAGACCCCGTCTCTACTAAAAATAGAAAGAAATTAATTGGACAACTAAAAATATATAGAAAAAATTAGCCGGGCATGGTGGTGCATGC
>CAUYRB010001061.1:0-16794 GCA_963574695.1 Propithecus perrieri
GGGCGGATTGTTTGAGCTCAGGAGTTCGAAACCAGCCTGAGCAAGAGCGAGACCCCATCTCTACTAAAAATAGAAAGAAATTAATTGGACAACTAAAAATATATAGAAAAAAAAAAATTAGCCGGGCATGGTGGCGCATGCCTGTAGTCCCAGCTACTCGGGAGGCTGAGGCAGATGGATCGCCTGAGCCCCGGAGTGTGAGGTTGATGTGAGCTAGGCTGACGCCACGGCACTCACTCTAGCCTGGACAAAAGAGTGAGACTCTGTCTCAAAAAAAAAAAAAAAAAGTGGCTATTTTAAACAGCATAGTCAGGGAAGAGCTTCCTGGGACAGTCACTTGTGAAGAGGGACCTTAATGAAGTGAGGAGTGAGTTACCCTGAGGCCTGAAGTATTGGCTTTCTATGCAGAGGAAAGCAAGAGCACAAACCCTGAGAGTACTTTAGGAATATCTGAAGAAAACCAGCAAGACCAGGAGGTCTGGAGCACATGTAGGGAAAGAGTGGGAGAGTTGAGAGAAGGGCAGAAGTCAGATTATCGGAGACTCAGCAAGTTAGGATTTCATGCCCTGTATGGTGGGAAGCCTTTGGAACAGTGAGGGGTGGAGGGTCCAAATATGTTTTCAAAAGCTTCTCTGGCCATTTTGTGGAAAATAACACTGAGGAGTGAGGAGGCAGGGAAGGGCACGATTGGAAATAGGAGTATGTGTCGGTAGGCTCTGGCAGTTGTCCAGGTGAAGGTTCAGTAGCTTTGGTGACATTGGTGCCTAGGGAGGTGGTAAGCAGCAGCAATTCAGGATGTATTTGAAATTAGAGCTGACAGGACTCACTGATGAAATGGATGGAGGGCATAAAGATGGAACAGAATGAGGCATAATGCCTGTGTGTTTGTGTGTGTGAGTGTGTGAATGTGTGTGAGTGTGTGTGAACTCTGCACAGCTGGGTCCACCGTTCCTTATCTGAAACCCCTGGGCCCAGATGTTACCTGAATTCATAACTTTTAAGATTTTTAGAAAGATAATAAAGTACCTATTGCAAAAATTACCAAATATTCCCATGGGGTCTAGGGTAGCCCCTAAAGAACACATCTCCAACAAAAGATAGAAATATTCACTTAAATAAAGATAATACATGACCCCTCATCAGTTCAGGTCAGGATTTGCTGCCAAATGAATTAATCAGACCAAATTTTCCTGCCAAATAAAAAAAGTTTTGTTTTTAATGATTTTGGATATTCATAGTTGTGGATAAGGTATTGTTAACCTATACCATTTCCTGAAATGGGGAAGATGGCAGGGGGAATAAAAACCTCTTTTGAACCCATGAATTTTAGGATGTATTTAGATGTTAAAGTGGCCTTAACAGCTGGATAGATGAACTCCACAAATACATACATTTTGGAGTTGTCAATATATGGATGTATTTAAAATCAAAGGACTTGAAGAGATGTCATCCAGGGAGTTAAAGGTGCTATAAAGAAGAAGAGACTTGAGGGCTGAGCCCTCAGGCACTCCAACATATACAGGTCGGGAAGTTGAGGAGAGAGCAGAGGAGGCCCAGGAGTGGCCAGAGTGCCACAGCACCTGGAAGTCAAAGGAAGACTGCTTTCCAGAATATTGCTGACAGATCATTTAACATCAGTTGAGTATTGACTATTGGTTTGTGCATTGGAGAGATCTTTTGTAATCTTGGCAAAACATTCTCAGTGAAATGATGGGGACAAAAATCCTCGTAGGAATGGGTAGAAGAGAGGATTGGCAGTGAAGACGTCGAGGTCAGAATGTACAGCTAACTCTTTAAAGCATTTTCCATAGAGGTAACCAACACAGGGGGAGAGCTAGGGGAGAGTTTGCAGGTGAAGGAGTTTGCTAGATGTGGAGAATACTATTAGAGAATTCTGTTGTGAATACTGATGGGAATTAGTCTGTAGGGAGTGAATAAATCAATGGGAAGACACAGAAATAGACACACACACACACACACACACACACACACACACACACAGAGTGAGAGGTAAAGGGACTGCTCAAGAGTGGCGATTGGGTCTAGGACCAGGGGTGGCTCATCCATGGTAAACTGGAGGGAAGGCAGAATGTTGGGAACATTTGCAAGTAGGTAGGCGAAAACTTGGTGATGGTTCCCTCTGTGTACTTTTATTTTCTCAGTGAAATGAAATGAGAGGCTATTTGCAGAAAGTAAGGAGGGAGGAGGGAGGAGAAGGCGGAGAGAGTCCCTTGAGAGAGGAGGAGTGTGGCTGAGGAATTGTGGTGGATGGAGCAGGCAGCACTGGGTACCACCAGTGGTCATATATTTAAAGTGAGATCAATTCCCCTCTGAACTTTCTTCCCTGAAACATTCAATTCTGCTGCTACCATGTAGCCTCAGAGCAGATGCAGAACTAGGTTTATAGAATTCATATTTTGCCAGAAAACCTAAGGGCAGTGGATGAAGACAGAGGAAACTGGGGCTTAAGGGCCTTTTTAAAGGCAAGGCATTAAACCTTGATTAGCCATGAGATCTAAGTTGGGTAAAGGGAGAAATGAGAACATGAGGGGAATGATGACCAGTGAAAAAGGGTGTGAGGTCAGTGGGTTGGAGGTGGGCAAGGGGGTAAAGAATTGCTGGACTAGGACACCAGAATCAGCATCCTTTTATTCTTCTCAAAGGCACACAATGATGTAATAAACACATAGTGGGTGTGGACAAGCTTACACAAGAAATATAACTTGTGAAATGAATATATGGTAGGCAACTTTATTTTTTTCCTCTTGTAGAAGACCTCTGTGAGCTCCTTTACATTCCGTTACTAGGCTTTCTCTTCCAAACAGAAGACGCTGGTAGAAGCATGGCTATTCCTGTGAAGAAAACAAAGCAGATCTAATTTTAGGATGCTTTTCCTTGACAACAGCCTTTTAAATATTGCCTATACAACAATAAAAATTGGCTGCAGAAATTAATGAGACTGTGTTTGGTCAAGGAAATTAAATTCCCTTTTATACTTGAATAGTGTCATAAAAACCTTTCCCTTCACCTTGCTTCAGTTACTGAGTTTAACTGTTTATGGTGTTTATGGTGGTGGATGGCAAATTTTAATGTGTGGATCAGTAGCAACAGGCCAAACATGCAAGGAAGGACTACTGATGTTTTTAACCACAAGGATGTGGAGATTGCTTCACTATATAAAGGTTGTTGTGCCTCTCTTTATAGTAATAGTGATTTTAGTACCTGAATAATTCAGACTTTTAAGTTCCCTCTTGAGAGCCAAATTGTTTTATAAGTTTGCACATGCTAAGCAAGCAATCAATTAATTGTCCTTTCCTCTGATGATTTTGTTACCAACAGTGAAGTTTGCTTTGGTTGAAATTTTATAACAAAATAGTCACACACACACATACACACACACACGTGCACACACACATTCACGTAAAATAATAATGTATAATTATGTACTTTGCTGTAAATGCAACTGTCATTCAATAACTATAATATTGTGTTGATCATGTGTGAAAAGAAATAAAAGTCATTGTTTCTTTAGATTTTTATCACAATTAGTGTCATTATATATAGAATTTGGTGAGTCATGATATTAAAAAATTGTAAGACTTCAATGTAAAGATCACTCGATAGATTTTGCATCTACTTTTGGTTTTCAGAAAATTGAATCTTCAGTGTTTCTGCAATAAACTAATTTAGGGACAATTATATGTGAGTTATGCCAATATTTTAAAAATTAATCTTTTGAATTTGCTGAATTTCTTATTTAGCATTGCAGAGTGGCTCTTATTTGAAGTTAGGATGCCTACCGCAAAATCATTCTTGCAATTCTTGGATCCTTGGTGGGATGTCCCTGTAGATAATGCTGTGCATTTTGTGGTTGATAAATTGAATTTCCTTCTTAGCTCCTGGAGGTCCTATCTCCTGCTTTTCCTCTCTTTTAGGATTGGACTGAATGTGATGTGGGACCGTATGACTCCTACTTATTCTATCAAAGCTATACTCGAATGTCCCAAACTGCCAGTCATATGCTTTGGCTGATTCTTCAAAGAAATATAAATTTGACTTCCTTGGTACTAGTCTTTTCCACTGGATGGCACTTTTACTTTCAAAAATTAATTCTAATTTTTATTAAAGTAATAAAATAGTACTATAAGACAATAAAAATGGGAGTTTTCTTCCTCACCCTTAGGTGTACCCAGGTCTGCTTCCTGAGACATCAACTTTCATCTTTTAATTTTTCATCCTGCATTTGCATCCATATTTTTAAATAGTAATTTTATGTAGTCGTTTCTTGACTTAATATATCTTAAGCATTATTTATTGATTTCATATAGGTGCGGATGGAAATTTAGCATTTTTAGACCAAGCCCTGACGACTCCCCCCATGCCCCCATCCTTGTGGTAGTTCTGTTACCATTTCAGGGAATCAGTATTTGGTATTTATAGTCTTATGACTGAATTGGTTTCATTTCTGAGCCAAGTAGTGAACGAAACTCCCTGTTTCCTGGAATTTAATAAATATCTCATTTTAATTATTAGTTTGTTGGCCTCGATGACTGCATATCTATCACTAATTCTTTCCAAGTTCACCAAAAGAATTATAAAACACCCTTCAGTATATTCCCACACTTTCAAGCACATCATGTGCT
The DNA here is from genome assembly GCA_963574695.1 of Propithecus perrieri. Taxonomy (NCBI): domain Eukaryota; kingdom Metazoa; phylum Chordata; class Mammalia; order Primates; family Indriidae; genus Propithecus; species Propithecus perrieri. The sequence goes on from CAUYRB010001061.1 coordinate 4,644, forward strand.
TTTTCTTTCCCACTCTTTTCCTTGGAGACATTGATTTTTTGTTGTTGTTGCTTTTAATCGACATTGCTTTTTGAGCCTTTGTCTCCCAGCTCTGGCTGAGAAGCTCTAAAGCTTGAGGCACAGCTGTCCCCTGGGACTACCCTTTGCTTTTCTTATGGAAAATCCCTTCAACATCCTCATGAATTGTATCTGTTGTTTCCTACATCTCATTTTTTGAGAGCTTACTGGCATCTAGGGGATGAGCTTCTCCAATAGTTCCGGAGATAGGGTACTTGAAAAATACATTTTAACAAGTTAATTAATATATGAAAATATATTTACTTTATTTTGTTGCAACTTGATTGACTCTAAAATAAGAAGTTAAAAAAATGTCCTCTTAGTGTTTTATAGATATTGATTCATTGTCTTTTAACTTTCAGTGTTGCTACCAAGAAGTCTGATACCGTTCAGTCCTCATCTTATGTGATGTTCTTCCCAACCCCATGAGCCAGGAATTTTCCTTATTTCTTCTCTTCTGACATTTCATGATCATAACCTTAACATATGAAAGTTTTTGTACTGTGAAATTGGTTGGTTCTTTGCATCTGGAAATACATGCCTTTTAATTTGGGGAACATTTTTTAATTAGATAATTTTTTTCTTTCTCCTTTTCTTTATTCTTTCTTCCTGGGATTAAGGCAACTTGAGAGATACAAAAATGAAAGACTTAGCCTTTCCTCTAACTGGGTAGATAAAACTAGCTCCTATTAATTGGTGGTGTGTTATAAAATATAGAAGATAATGTATTTTTCTTTGTGGTTGAGAAGACTCATTCCGTTGTGTGTCAGGCACTTTATATTTGTTATCCCATTAAATCTTCATACAAACCTTGTAAGGTAATATTGCCTTTGCCATTTTGGAGAGCACGAAATTGACAGTCAATGTTAGATAGCCTTACCAAATTATGCTGACTCCACTATGGAGTGGGATTTAAGTATTGTGCTCTTTCTTTTATACCAGGCTGCCTCTTGAAGATATTTGAGACGAATCTTGATGAAGGGTAGGATTTGGATTGGCAGAGGGGTAGACCAGGTGTCTCAGACTGCAATTCCATCAGGGGCTATAATCGAGGGAGGTGGATTGGGTGGGGACTGTGCAGCTCAGAGAGTACCTGTTGCCTCTTTGGACAGGAGCCTCTTAGCCAAGCTTCTTTCTCTTTTTCAGAATATAAGCACATAGTGCAATTTTGACTTTCAGAGAAAAGTCAAAATTTGTATTTTTATGTGTAATCCTTTGATTTTAAAATTTTAGCAGATAAATCATCACTTTAAAAATTACTGATTGGGTCTACACAATTAAGAGCGAGTAAAACCCATGTATAATAGCATGTTAAAGTGGGATTCTTTCCATTTTATCTTTGGCTGAGGCACTGAAGACCAAGGACAATGCAAAAGGTGCCAACCAAAGCCAGATCCTACATGCTGGACTACCTATGCAGGAAAACTAAGTGAGTGCAAAATGGATTCTTTGGCATTACAGATAGTCCTCCCCTGGTCTATATTAAATGAGATATTGAAAGGGAGAATTTCAGGACTTATCTGAAGTGAGGACTGTCAGTATGCTGGTACCCTCACCATCCCCAAGGAAAAGTCTAAAGGCAAGAGACTGTAGCTGGAGCTGCCTTTGTTTGTCAGCAAAGAGAAAGAAGGTCCACAGAGTTTTCCACCAACATCAGGGGCATGTGTTCTCCTGCAGGCCAAGTGGACTCTCAGAAAGAAGCCAGGCTGGACCAATTCAAAGGAGATCCTGTCTAAGATGACTTCCTGGAAGTGCAGAGCTAGCTTGACAGAGTAGACCGCTAGAGTTAGGGATGAGAGAGTAAGTCCTTAGTGGTCAGGTAGAAAACAAGTGTTACTTGCCTTAGGAACTGCAGCCAGAGGGCTACAGAGGGAAGAGTTCCAAAAATCCTGTGGGAGGAGAGGACCCCACCAGAAGACAAGTCAGTATCTAGAAGGAACCAACACAGGAAACCAATTGTGTCTGCTGTATAAAACTGTGTCACTCCTCCTAATTCCTTTCTCCTAAGGCCTGGTGAGTTGGGAAGAAGGAAACTCCAACCTGAAACAAGTCTGACAGTTGGGGGTGGGGAGGGTAAGTTTGGAAAATGCTTCACTCTGAAAGAATATGGAGTTCTGATTATTATACTGGATGTTGGGCATGTTGACTTCTGACATGAGACTCATCTTGCGACTGAAAGGGAACAGAATTTCTGTGGGAGCTGGATTTCAGCCAGTGCTGGAAATAAAGAAATCCACAGGGTGGGTGTGAAGGGACAATGGGGGAAAACATAAAAGACTCCTTACTGACTCTCCAGTATGATATGTTTTCGAAACACTTACACATATCTGAAAACCAAGACTGTGGGTTCTCCTTTTGCAATCTCTGGGATGGGGATGATGGTTGGTCAGAGAAGGTAAGCACTGAGTGAGGAAAGTATGATCAATTATATTAATGAACAAAAGATGTAAAGCTTTCTGTATAAATAGTCTGTATTCTGTTTTGTTTTGTTTTTTTTCTTTGTAGAATTCGAGTGACCTTGTAAACTCTTACTACACATTTAGATGGGTGAACAATAGTGACAGTTTGGATGCTTTTAGATGTGTTGATGATGATAGGTGACCTTTGTGTAGGAGACGGCCCGGTAAAGAGCACTTGCCTTTCTTCAAATAATACATGACTCAGTTGAAGATCCAGTTAATGATCTTATATGCTCCTTTAAAGCCCACTGCAAATGATTTTTTTTAATATACATTTCTGAAGGACTTAACAAAGCCACCAAATTAAGGAACATTCTGAGATTACAAAACTGCAAAAGTGCCATCATCTGGAATTTGTTCAAATACTGGGAAAATGTATTGCAAAAGACAGTCCAGAAAGTACCCTTGATGGCCGGGCTTGGTGGCTCGTGCCTGTAATCTCAGCACTTTGGAAGGCCGAGACAGGAGGATCACTTAAGGCCAGGAGTTGAAGACCAGCCTGGGCAACATAGTGAGACCCTATCTTGAAAAAAGAAAAAAGAAAAATTAGCTGGGTGTGGTGGTGCATGCCTGTAGTCCTAGCTACTCAGGAGTTTGAGGCTGTCCCTTGAGCCTAGGAGATCCAGTTTGGATGACAGAGTGAGACCTCTATAAAATATTTTTGGCTTTTAAAAATTATATAAAAAAGATCCCCATGCTGATTAAAAGTTTGTGTCAGTTGAGAGGGGATTTTTGATATGTATGACAAGGCATGCTTTGGCTAATTGTTAAGGTTTTTTGTTTTGAGGTGCAGGTAATGTTTTGTCGTTTGGGGCTCTCGTAGCTGCTGTAATAACTAGAAGGAGGTTAGCACAGAGTAGATATCTTACACAATAAAAAAGTGTGGTTGAAAAGCCTGCTTGTCCCCTGCCCATTTGTCACCACCATAATAGAAGATATGGGCATTGCACTGTCTCACACCCAATTCTAAGCCTGCGGATTGTTTGCGTAATTCTCCACACAATTAAGTATGTGAGTAACAAAGGCAGCACTAATGACTTTTTGTCTTGTGGCTATCTTGTCACAGAATCTCTTTGAGAATCAGACTTTACTTAAAAACATATTTCAATGGATCAAAAAAATTCATTTAGCACTGTTTTGAAATATAACAATAAATAAAAGTTTGTGAGTGACAAAAACACATGATAGAAAAATTGATTATCCCTTAAGTGAAACTAATTCATAAGGTGACTATTTTGCTCTTGATCCAGGGTCGATTTTATGATCATTTATATGATGATTCTATAACTCTAAACCATTTACATCAATAAGTCAGATGGTTAAACTCAGAGTTTCAGGAAGTTTGATAGCATCTTGCTCTTAATAAACATTTTATGTGACGTTTAGATTTGAAAGTCAAAAAGTATCTTATCCATTCATCATCCATCCATTCATTCATCCACAAACACATTCATTTATTCAATAAAACTTACTGAGCTTCTAATATGTGTAGAGCTTGATGCTTGCTTTTTTAGCTGGACAAAAGATGAATAGTTGCAAACCTTAGAAGGTAGGAGCACTTCAAAATTAATATGAGAATTAGACATTGACACAAATAACCACATAACAATTAGATATGTGTGCAAATGATTATAGTAGTTGTCCAGTCTAGTATGAAACAGGCAGAGCAGAATAAACCTAAAGTTTTGTTGATTCAATACTGGAAATTATCTGGTGGGACAAAGAATCTAGTACATATCTAAAGGCTATGGCTGTCTTGGGGCAACCATATTGATGTTGTTAATGCAAAGCAGGATGCTAGGAAATGAGCAGATAGGACTAAAAATAATAATCAAGAAGCAGAGCTGAGCATCAGGTCATGGTAATAATGATAAAGTTCATGAGAGCAGCATCACAGATAGTTATGTGTAAAGAGACATGGAGTTTAATGTGCTGAACATATGCTGACCCTTAAGCAATACATCATAACATTGCTATCTGACATCTGAATACAGAATGTAGACTGAGAGAAGAAGCATGGTTGATCCTCTGCAAGTGTAGCGAGAAATCAGAAACAACTTGCAGGAGAAGTGGCACTTTATCTTGTATCTTAAAGAATATCATTAAGTAGCGATAAGGAAAATGATAGACTAGGAGAAAAAAATAGTGTGCAAATATGCAAGGTAGTGAGAAAATATAAGGTATTTGGGAAAAATAGCATTCTTTTCCATTAAACCAGAGCGTTGGCTACTCTGGGGAGCAATGTGAGATACAATGTTGCAAAGGTATAAAGGGAATGTTAATAACAGACGGATGTACTAGGCAAAGTGCCAAACACCATATGCACATTATCACATATGGTGGTAACAAAACAAACCTGGGGTGTTGGTACACATTATTGCCATGATTTTAAAAATAAGAAAATTGAGGCTTACATAAATCAAAAATCTTGACCAAGGTAATATAGTTACCTAGTAAATAGGACAGATGTTCTTCAAAGCCTGGACTCTTAACTACCACACTAGTTTGCCTCTTATTCTAAAATATGGATGATCTTGAATGACATATCTGGCTTCATGCTTTAAGAAAGCTCTTTGTGAAAAGGTTGTTATGCTAGCAATATTTATAGTGAATTGGAATGGGATTAACTTCACTGGTCACAATATATCCATGCCAAAGTTCATGGAATATCTTTTTCCCCATGTTCTCTTATAGTTCTTAGGTAAATACAAATGTTGCCTATATTTTATGTAGTTGGGTAGACAGAATATTTTTTCTCTTAAGAATTTTCTTTTTTATGCATTCCATAAACATTATCACAATTTAGGCTCATGACTGAAATTCATAAAATCCAGATAAAAAAGGAAAACACATAACACAAATAATACTGCCTTCCAGTAATAAGCACTTTTCAAAGTCTCAAAGTAGACCTCATCTCTTTTGGATCAAAGCTAAAATATTAAAGGAGAACTTCTCTCTCTGTGTTTGTCACAAAATATCATTATATTATTCATACTATTTTATAGCCTTCTGTGTTTTTACATAATGAACTTCTTTTTATCCATGGAGTCATTTTTAATGTCTATAATATATTAAATATTTAATTGCATGGATATTAAGGATGCACCCAACCTTTTTGTTATTACCAACAGCATTTTAATGAACACCCCAAAGCATACATTTTGTGAATCTAATTTATTTTCTTAGAATGGATATCTGGAAATGAGTTGCTGGGTCAGAGCATAGATATTTTTAAGAATTTTTAAAAATATGTATCCTAAAACTGTTCCTCAGAATTTTTATATTTGTTCCATGCATCTTCACCAACTTCAAGTAGTATCTTTTGATATTTGACACTTTAATAGGTAAAAATTGGGATTATATTGCTGTTTTCTTTACTCATCAGCGAACTCAACTTTCTTTTGTAGGCTATTGGTGAGTTGTTCTTAAACAATTCTTGATTTTAATTGGCTATATAATAATTTATTCAGCAAATAGTTTAATATCTATTTTATTATTTTACTTCATTGGACATTGTGATTGTTTTCTATTTTTACTATTATAAGTAGCACTATAAAATGTCCACATCCTTTTTGCCCTCTTTTGATTATTTACAAATATTGGGATTATTTGGTTTACGAATAAGAGCATTTTACTATTTGTGATATCTACTGTGACAAGTAGATTTAGAAAATGAAGGAAACAATGTACACAACCACCAATAATCTCCATTTCTACCAGTTTTACTACAGTTTCACAAAAATTGGCATGTAATATTTCAAATTTTCACTTTAGGAGCCACTTTTCACATATTTTTATTACTTATATTTTTCTTGTGTAATTGCCAGTTCATGTCTTTTCTGTAATTCCCAATTAAAGCACACTGATATATATCAATATAATATATATTGTATATATACATATAAAATCATGGTATGTATGAAACTTTCTGTCTGACATTTATTTGTTTTTATTATAGCTTATTTTTATATCTCCCTTTCCCCACTGAAACTGCTGTTGTTAAAAATTATCAATGGACTGCATATTGCCAAATCAAATGTTCACTTCTCCATCTTTCTCTCTCTTGGCTCATTAGTAACATTTGTCTTAATGTACCTTTCTAAACACTTTCTTTTTTCTTTTTTTTATTTCAGAGCATTACGGGGGGTAAAAATGCTTTGGTTACATAAATTGCCTTTTCATTGCCAGAGTCAGAGCTACAAGAGTGCCCATCCCCCAGACAGTGCATACCGCACCTGTTAGGTGTGAATTTACTTATCCCCTCCTCCCCCTTCCACCTGCCAGACACCTGATGAATGTTACTTGATGTGTGTGCATAAGGTTTGATCGATTAGTACCAATTTATTGTGAGTACATGTGGTGTTTGTTTTTCCATTCTTGTGATACTTCACTTAGAAGAATGGGCTCCAGCTCCATCCAGGTTAATATAAGAGGTATTAGTTCACTATTTTTTTATGGCTGAGTAGTACTCCATGGTATACATATACCACATTTTATTAATCCACTCATGGATTGATGGACACTTGGGTTGTTTCCACATCTTTGCAATTGTGAGTTGTGCTGCTAAAACATTCTAGTGCAAATGCCTTTTTTTATAGAATGTCTTTTTTTCCTTTGGGTAGATACCTGGTAGTGGGATTGCTGGATCAAATGGTGGTTTTACTTTTAGTTCTTTGAGGTAACTTCATACTACTTTCCACAGAGGTTGTACTAGTGAAACACTTCCTTTATTGCTCCCAGAATAACACTTTGGTTTCTTTGTCTACCTCGTTGGCTATTCCTTCTCGCTTTTCTTTGATAATTTCTTCTTATTTTCTAACATCTGAATTTTGGAACATCCCTGGACTCAGTTCTCAGATTAGCTGTCTTCTCTATTTGTGCCCATGCCCCATGTGATAACACCCAGTGCTATGGCATTATAGTCTATCAATCTTCTGATTAGTGCCAAATTTTTGTATGTCTAGCTTGGACCTCTCCAGACCTGAAAACCCATCTGCAGTTTATCCAGCACCTTTTGTTGTTTAAAATTAACATCTCCAAAACTAAACTCAAGTTTCCCCTTTTATCCTTCTATAAAACTGTTTCTTTTCATGGACTTCCTCATCTAGGTCAATGGCAACTCCATCTGTCATTGTCTTGGACCAGAAACTTCCAGAAGCTTTAGAGTTAGTTATATTTGAATTCTTTTAGTCACAACCACATCCAGTTTATCAGTAGATCCTGTAGAATCTACCCTCAAAATGTATCTAGAATCCAATCACCTTTCACCACCTCCAATGCAACCTCTCCAGTCCAAGTTACTATCATCTCACACATGCCATGGCCTGCTGCCATCTTCCTGCTTCCCCTTTTGCACCTCTGCCCTTCTTCACACAGTGTTGGAGTAATGCTTTTAAAAAGGCAACTAGATCATGCCACTCCTATTTTTAAGAACTGTCATTGACTCTTTATGTCAGAGTAAAATCAAAATTCTTTATGCCTTATGATTTGTCCCTCCTTCTGTCTCTCTTTAACATTATGTCCTACAACACTTTTCTCACCTGGGTCCATTCACACTGACTTTCTTGCTTCTCTTTCTAAACTTGAGGCATCACTCAGGCCTTAGGGCCTTTGCATCTGCCCATTGCTCTGCCTAGTACACTCTTACCCAAGGTGCATACATAGTGCAGCCCCTCGCTTCCTTGAGGGCTCTACCTACACATTACCTTTCAGAAAGGCTTTCTTTGATCACCTTTTATAAAATAGCACCCCCAATATCACTTTCTTTATTTTAGTTTTACTTGTAGCACTGCTCACCTCTGACATACTATTTATTTGCTTAATTGTCTATGAGGGAACTTCAAAATATTTATGGAAAAATGGAATTAAAAGATAAAAATAAAAAAATGTGAACTTTATTTCTCAACATAAGCTCCATTAAGCTCAAGATACTTTTGTAAGTGATGATACCAGCCATTTAGTCCCTCTGTAAAGAATTTAACTGGGAATTTAACTGTATCAATGCAGTATTTTTTTACATTATTAACTGAAGAAAAGGGGGGTGGCCTTTAGAGATTTTTTAAGATTAGGAAAGAAAAAGAAGCCAAAAGGAGCCAAATCAGGACTGTAAGGTGGATGCCTAATGATTTTTCCATCAAAACTCTTGCAAAATTGCTTGACGAGGGGAATGAGCAGGAGCACCACCATGATGGAGAAGGACTCTCTGGTGAAGCTTTCTTGGGCATTTTTCTGCTAAAGCTTTGGCTTTCTCCAAACACCTCACAATAAGCAGATGTTATCATTCTTTGGCATTCCAAAAAGTCAACAAGCAAAATGTGTTGAGCATCCCAAAGAACTGAAGCTATCATGTCCTTTCCTCTGGACCAGTCTGTCTGTTTTTGCTTAGATTAGACCACTTACGCCTCTTGGTAACCATTGCTTTGATTGTGTTTTGTCTTCAGGATCATACTGGTAAAGCCATGTTTCATCTCCTGTTACATTTCTTTGGAGAAATTCTTCAGGATCTTGATCCCACTTACTTAAAATTTCTATCGAAAGTTCTGCTCTTGTCTGTTGCTGATCTGGGTGCAATCATTTTGAAACCCATCGAGTAGAAAGTTTGCTAAACCTAAATTTTTCAGTCAGAATTGTGTAAGCTGAACCAAATGAGATGTCTATGGTGTTGGCTATTGTTTCTGCTGTTAATTGTTGGTCCTCTTCAAGTAGGGTACAAACAAGATGAATTTTTTTCTCACAAATCCATATAGATGGTCTGTTGTTGGGGGCTTTATCTTCAACATTGTCATGTCCCTTCTTAAAACAAGTTAATAAACTACTGATTTCTTTGGGGGTGTTGTCCCTGTAAATTTTTTGTAAAGCATCAGGGATTTCACCATTCTTTCACAAAGCTGCACCATAAATTTGATGTTTGTTCTTGCTTCAATTTTAGCAGAATTCATTTTGCCTTGTTAGGGTGTCTTTTCAAACTGATGCCTTATCCTTCTTAGTGCTAGATACTGTTCAGACATGTTACAAGAAGTTGGTATGAGTTCATTTTGGTACAAAAAAATTGAAATCCATGCAGAGTTTTTCCATAATATGCATTTTCCATGAACTTTTTGAAGACTCCTCATTATCTTCCATTACAATACGAACTTCATGAAAGCTGGCACTTTTATTTTTGTTTTGATCATGCTGTTTTTCCAAGGCCTGGATCATGCTTGTAACCTAGTTGACACCCGCCGTTTTTTGTTGAATGAATGAAATAAATAGCATTTATACATTAAAATTGCTGAGTTGTATTATCAAATTGTTTATTACGTAATTTCTGGGAGGGCCAGGTTCATTGCACACTTATAAGCATTGGATATTACTTTTAGTCTTTTAAATATAATGTAATGTTTTTGATTACTTATACATTCTGCTTTTCATCTTCACATTGTATGTATTTATAATTTTCAAAAACTGTTGATTCTGCCTAAGTATGTAGTAGATAGATGTAGATTTATTATTTTAGTAATAGTATGATGTTAATATATGAATTAAATGGATTAGAACAATACGATACCTAAAAGGAAACAGAGCATAACAAAATGCTTTTTGGAATGTCTAATGAGGTAGACATATGAACTTCTATTATATTATTTCCTTTTTCATCTTTTACCTCTTAGATGTCATTTTCTAGTTTATTTGTGACCAGATATTAGCTTTTCCCTGGAGTAAGTGTATTTGAAAAGTCACAGTTGTAAAGAGTCCATTGTAGTCTTTGGTAAATTAAATTTTGACATGGAGAAAGATGGAAACATATTCTAATACCGTAGTCATCATAACTGAAGCAAACTGGTTCATCATATTTTAATATTGACAGATTACAAATGGTGAATTATATCCTAGTTATAACTTTCTAATTTATTAAAACAGATATATGTGATAAAACTGGTTTTGAGAAATTTTCGGAAAAAAAATCAGGTCTAATAATAGCTATGAAACTACACATATGATGTAAATACGAAATTATGTGTGTCCTCTTCAACCTAAACTTTTTTTGGTTCAATATTGTAGACCACTTTGATAATATTTCTTATGATAAAATAAAACTACAAAGAGTGGTGTACTCAGATCTTGGCACATGAATTGAATAATTACTTCATATTTTTTCTGACATTAATTTAATGAACCCCTTTTGAACAAATTATGGGTAAGTTTTTCTGCTACAGAATATCTTATATTATAAACTTCCTTAGGAAGCCAGCTCCAAATGGAAGTTTTTGGTTTAATAATGATGGTTTTAAAAAGCTTTATTAAGGTATAATTTGCATATCATAAAATTTATCCATTTAAAATATGCAATTGAACAACTTTCAGTAAATTCATAGAGTTATACAACCCTCACTGTGTTCCAGTTCTAAAACATTTCTATCATCTGAAAAAATTCTCTTTTTGTCAGTTTTCAGTCATGCTCACTCCTACCCACCCTCACCCCCAAGCCCCAGGCAAATAATGTATCATGCGATATATAGTCTTTAATGTTTTTGCAGTGGATATAAGAATTTTATTCCTGAATAGTATTCAATTTTATAGATATGCCATATTTTGATTTTTTGCTATTGCAAGGAATGCCAATGTGAACATTCGTGTACAAGATTTTGTGTGGACATATTTTCAGTTCTTTTGAGTAGATTCCTAGGAGTGGAATTACTGGATCCAATGGTAAGTCTATATTTAACCCTTTCATAAGCTGCTAAACTTCGAAGGTGGCCATGCAACTTTTTATTCTCACCAGTAGTATATGAGTATGTGAGGGCTCCAGCTTCTTCACTTACTCACTAGCACCCGATATGGAAGTTTTTAAAATTAGAATCATTCTAGTGGGTGTGTAATTGTATCTTGTGTGGTTTTGATTTGCATTTCCCTAATGACTGATGATCATGAACATCTTTTCATGTGCTTATTAGTCCTTTGTATAGCCTCTTTGATAGAATGTCTATTAAAATCTTTGCCCATTTTTAAAATGAGTTAACTTCTTATTTTGAGTTTCTAGAGTTTTTTTATAAATTATGGTTACAAGTTCTTTATCCAATATACAATTTACAAATATTTTTCTCCCAGTCTATCACTTGTCCTTCATTTTCTTAAAAACATCTTTTGAAAGCAAAAGTTTTTAATTTTAATGATGTTCAATTTATCATTTTTTTCTTATGGATTATGCTTTTCATGTCTTAACCTTTACATAATCCAAGGTTACAAAGATTTTCTCCTGTTTAATACTAGAAGATTTTGTAATACTAGCTCTTAAATCTAGGTCTATAAATCCTATTTGAATTAACTTTTGTTGGGTTGAGGTAATGGTCTAAATTCATATTTTTGCATATGGATATCCAATTGACTCGGCAACATTTGTTGAAAAGACCATCCATTTCCCACTAGTACCTTTGTTAAAAATCAACTGATCAAAAATGTAAGGATTGGCTGGGCGCAGTGGCTCACACCTGTAATCCTAGCTCTCTGGGAAGCCGAGGCGGGCGGATTGTTTGAGCTCAGGAGTTCAAAACCAGCCTGAGCAAGAGCGAGACCCCGTCTCTACTAAAAATAGAAAGAAATTAATCGGACAACTAAAAATATATAGAAAAAATTAGCCGGGCATGGTGGCGCATGCC
>CAUYRB010001062.1:0-10041 GCA_963574695.1 Propithecus perrieri
GAGTCTCACTCTTTTTCCTGGGCTAGAGTGAGTGCCACGGCGTCAGCCTAGCTCACAGCAACCTCAAACTCCTGGGCTCAAGCAATCCTTCTGCCTCAGCCTCCCGAGTAGCTGGGACTACAGGTATGCGCCACCATGCCCAGCTAATTTTTTCTATATATTTTTAGTTGGCCGATTAATTTATTTTCTATTTTTAGTAGAGACAGGGTCTCGCTCTTGCTCAGGCTGGTCTCGAACTCCTGAGCTCAAACAATCCGCCCGCCTCGGCCTCCCAGAGTGCTAGGATTACAGGCATGAGCCACCGCGCCCGGCCTATCAGCCATTTTTAAACTGGCTTTATTTGCCAAAAATTACTAAAGCCACATGAACTTGAAAAGCATTTGGGCTTATTAGTTTATGAGCACTCATTTATTTATAAGTAAATTTGGTACCATCTGACAATATACAAACACAAACTCATGGCCATGCATCCATGAAAATACAAACAGAAATAAAGTTTTTATAGCTTTGATCTTAAAATTTTAGCCAAGAGACAGGAGTTGGAGGTTGCAGTGAACTATGATGACACCACTGCACTCTAGCCCGGGCAACAGAGTGAGAACTTGTCAAAAAAAACCAAAAAACAAAAACTCCTGGGCTCAAGTGATCCTTCCTCAGCCTTCTAAGTGATGAGTAACTGGGATTACAGGTACGCACTGCCACACTCAGCTACTTTATTTTTTTTGTAGAGACAAGGGTCTCACTATTGCTCAGGCTGGTCTCGAACTCATGACCTCAAGTGATCTTCCTGCCTTGGCCTCCCAAAGTGCTGGGATTACATGTGTAAGCCATCATGTACCCAACTGAGAAAGATTAACAATGAATGACAAAATAACATAAAATCATAAGAATTTACTACAAGATTATACAGAGGAGCGTAGGAAAAAAATTCAGAAGTCTCAAGTAATTAGAGCTCAATTTCAGTTAGATAGGTGGCTTTAAATTGAGTTTGGTTTTTAACTGGATTACTGAGTTCGGGGCTGAGCCCATTAACAAATAGGGCAAAGCTGTTTGCAGCTTCCAGGGCCAGCCTAATCCTCATACAGGTGAAAGCCAGGCACAGCTGGATGGCGGCGCCCCCAGAAATCAAGGATCCATTCTGACGCTGGGTCCTGGGTCCCCCAGAGCCGAGGCAAAAGCCCAAGAAGGGAACGTGGCTGCCACCGCTCCCTGGTGTACCTCGCTGCAGCAAACACTTCCCTGGCAGTTTCTGCTTGACTCAGTCGGAAAATTGAGGAAGCTGAGTGTGGTGGCTCATGCCTGTAGTCCCAGCACTTTGGGAGGCTGAGGCAGTAGGATCGCTTGAGGCCAGGAGTTCAAGACCAACCTGGGCAACGTAACACAATACTGTTTCAAAAAAAAGAAATCTGAGAATCTGAGGTTTTTCTTACCTAAGCACACAAAGAAAGGAGGAGGATGGAAAAGTGGGGTTTGCCCCTGTGTTAGCAGCCGTTGGTTGCAGTGCTGTCAGTTACCTTTAAACCTGCAGCCCTTGTCGGTGACAGGCAGCTCATGCCGCAAGACAGCATACTGCATATGCACTCTTACTGCACGCACAGCAACCCTTGGGACCCGCAGTGCAAAAGCCATCAGGTGGTTAATGCAGGGGAGAGTGGAGCTTCAGACCTGAGAGGAGCCCCCGCACAAGTCTCCCACGAGGAGGTCTGCGGCAGCTCGGCTGTGCTCCCCGAGGGGTCTCGGGGTTCCCAGAAGTCTCTTTTAGATCTCTTCATGTGGCATCAAAGGTGGCAAAAAGAAGGAGGGTAGAAGTAAATGCGAGAACAAGTCTTAGAGCAGGCAATTTGGGGAGATTTGAAGCTTTCCACAAACCAGTGAAATCTTATGTTTTTCTCAATGAAAATCATGCCAACAGGAAGGAAGTAAACAGAGGGACCAAACGTGTCATTTTAAAAGGGGTTTCAGCTGACTGAAAAAAATTCCCATGGGAGAAATAGGATCCAAAAGAGAATAGAGAAGTTTTAAAAAATATATATATATACATAGTCTTGAGTATCAGCTATTAATTAGGCTGACTTTTTTATTTTTTTATTTTTTTTTGAGACAGATTCTTGCTCTCTTCCCCTCGCTACAGTGCAATGCTGTCCTAACAGCTCCCAGCAACCTCAAACTCCTGGGCTCGAATGATCCTCCCACCTTGGCCTCCCAAGTAGCTGAGACTATAGGCGTGAGTCCCAGCTTGCGTGAGTGTCCACCACACCCAGCTAATTTTTTTATTTTTTGTAGAGACTGGGGGGGGGCGGGTCTCAGTACTTTGCCCAGGCTGGTCTCGAACTCTTGGCCTCAAGTGATCCTCCCACCTTGACTTCTCAAAGTGCTGGGATTATAGGCATGAGCCACTGTGCTGGCCTAATTGCACTAATTTATTAAACAAGTACTGATTGAGTTCCTGCTGTGTTGGAAGGTCCAAAATAGAAGTTGACAAGCCCTACCCCCACCTGCCCCTGCCCTCTCTGTCTCCCTGTCCTGTCCCCTGCCCCAGTACTCCCCTCCCTTTCAATGGGGGGGACAAAAGGAAGCAGAGCAGGATGGGAGCTACTTAAGTTCCCTGAAGTCAGAGATCTCGTACCTCTGCCCCCAAACAGTATCCAGCACATAGTAGGTACTAAATTAAATAGTCATTGAATGGATTGGACAACTCCTGAGCAGAAAGTCTCCTGAAGATGGAGTACTCTGGGGACAGAGAGAGAGACAGAGATATTCCGCCCCGCTCCACTGTTCCCTGCTTTACAGGGACCTAGAGAGGACACAGGCTGACAACTCCAGGTGGACACACCAAAGATGAGAGAGAGTCTAAGCAATGGTATGCTGGAGTCAGCAGACAGCACTCTTGAGAGCTGATGGTTAAATTTCTAGAAATGTTGCTGGCTGGTTGTTAAGCATAGACATTATCTAAAATCAAATGATATCACTTACAATTGAAGACATTATTTCCAAAAGAAAAGTAACGAATGCCCAAAATTCATCATGCCCTAATTACTATATTTACATTTATTGTGTCTGTAGGGGGGGCATGCTATATAACAATATTATACTGTGCATCTCTTTCCAATTCCGTGTTCAATGATGTCATGTTGGTAGTTTGGAATTGGCCGTGGTGGGAGTATTTACACCATGGAAATTGGCAAATGCTACCAACCAGGGTTTTTTCCCTCCAGAAAGCTGGTTGTTAAGAGTTTACCAGCACACCTCTGGTTCTGCAAGGGAGAGCAAAGGGTTTAGAACGACAGTCCTCATCCGGGAGTGCTGTCTCTCTGGGGGAGTTCTGGGAATTTGTTGGGGCGTTATTAGTTGTTACAATGGTGTTTGGATGCTACCAAAGCATTTTAGGTGGCTGGGGGCCAGGATGCTAGAAGTCACATATGAACAATTGTCCTGCATCCCTGTGACTTTGTAACATCCATCAGAAACTCACGGAGGGGAGACATCTGTTTTGTGTATTTTATAATGCTCCCCCTGTTTTCTTTTTTCCTTGTCATTGGGGAAACCAGTTCATTTGTCTCATAGACTGTCCCACATTCTGGACCTGGCTGATAGCATCCTCATGGTGTCAATTCACTGACAACTTTATCCTCCTGTTTTTCTGAAAGCTGGTGGTTAGAGCGAGACGCTTGATCTGATTTGGAGGAGTTTTTTGTTTGTTTGTTTGCTTTTTACAGACAGGATCTTGCTCTGTCACACAGGCTGGAGCGCAGTGGTGCAATCATAGCTCACTGCAGCCTCGAACTCCTGGGCTCAAGTGATCCTCCCGCTTCAGCCTCTTGAGTAGCTGGGACTACAGGGACATGTCCGTGCCTGGCTAATGTTTTTTCCTTTTTGTGTGTGTAAAAATGGGGTCTTGCTGTGTTGCCCAGGCTTTGGAGTTTTGGGGTTTTTTTAAGGGAGCTTCATAGGTGTTGTGAAACTCCTGCTGCCTCACCCGGGGCCCAGAGGCTTCCTTGTCTCTCTCTCAGCATTGGGATCGCTGGGGGCTCCAGCAGTGCCTGCCTCTATCCTCCCCAGTAAAATTCCTCATCTTGCACCTGATTTGGGCCGCCATAGACAGGCACCGATACCGGACAGGCGTCGTGATACCACGATACCAGGATACCGTGAGTGGATGCAAAGTGGCGATTCCCTGAGAGCATTTTTGAAATAAGGGAAATGGAGAAGAGTTGCCATTTGCCAGGTGTTTTCCAAGATCCAACCGGCTCGGTTTCAAATCCCAGCTTCTAAGGCTGTCCAGCTGCGTGTTCTCGGATAAGCTCCTTCGGCTGTCCGTGCTGTGGTTTCCCCTGAGTACAACAGAGCTACTAAGAACGTCCACTTCACGGAACCGTTGAGGATTGAAAGAGGTCGGAAGGTAAGGGTCTGACATAGCTGTTGGCCCAAACAATATGATTAGGATTCTGGGGGCTCGGACTCAGGAAGACCCTGGCCTTGCTGGATTCTGTCCCCCACCACCCCACCCCCGCCTTCCCGGCAGCCAGGAGGAGGGGACAGAGTGGAGAGCTCTACATGCTACTGCAGTCCCCCAAGGAAGACCCTCCGCAGCCCCAGGTGGAGGAAGGGACCTTGACCGCACCTGTCTCCCCTACTCCTGTGACCCAGGCACGCAGCAAGATGGACTTCCTGGCAGCCATGGGGCGCAGGAGGAGGGCTCCTGGCTCACCTCCCTGCAGCAGCCCCGCCACGCCCGCTGTGGAAAGCCAGGTAGCTCCTGGGCGGAGCTTTCCAGCCACGGATGCTGGAAGGCTCGGGAGGTTTCAGAGGCCCTGAGTGAAGGTACCTGGAGGGAGCCGGAGCGCTGAGCCACCTACAGAGCCGCGCCTGTCACCCACTGCCCGACTCTGATTCCCATTCCGATTCCTCCAGCCAGAACCAGGTGAGAGAAGGCCAGAAGGCGAGGGGGAGCTTCTCCTACCCTGCAGCACGCACGCCTTGGGGATGCACACAGACACACACACACACACACACACACACACACACACACACGCACCCCAGGCAGAGAGCAGGGATTTGGGAAGTGGAGTCTCAGCCGTCCACTTGCTGGTCTCTGGTCCCCTCTGGCAGGCACCCCCACCTCAGGGCCTCCAGGTGAGGAGGGTCCACCCCTGGGCAGCCAGGACCCTCCTCCTCAGCAAAGCCACCCTCCTCCCTGCAGCTTCAGCCCCCCCCCCCAATCCAGGCCACCAGCTTTCTCCTCCCTCCTGTCACTGTTACCAGGAACCAACCTGGTAATAGTGCTGCCAAAAAGGCCAGGACACAGCTGGTGGGAACCGGCTTTTCCTGTTCCCATCTTGGGGACTGCTAACTCCCGACCAGTCCCCTGAGGCCCCACCGCTGAGCCTGGCCCGGTCTGGGGAGGTGCTTGGTCCCCCACCCGCTCCCTAATTCCATCCTGAGTCACTGCTCCTGTTCTGGGCCTGGGAGTGAGGGTGAGGATTTCAAAGTGACGGCCGCACATTTTTGTCTTGAACTCCCGTCTCTTCCCCAACGTTGCGATGGTCCTGAGGACCCATGGTCGATGGCGGTGACTGCTCTGCAGGGAGGACTGGGGGGGGGGCGGCAGGGCACCGAGCTTACCTGGGGGGGCGAGGTAGGGAAGGGCTTCCTGAGCTAAGGGACAGGAGGGCTCTGGGTTATTTTATGGGAACAGCTGGTGACAAGTCAAAGTGGGGCAGGGCCAGCCGGAGGCGGGGATTCTGTCTAGAGTGGTGGGGAGCCCTGGCAGGGCCAGCGGTGGGTGAGGGGACAGACTGGAGGCTGGGGAGGAGCCAGGAGGCCGGATCCAGGGGCAGAGGATGCGGCCCGACCTAGAGCAGAAAGAAGTGGACGAGACAGGGAGAATTCAAAACAAGCCATCTGGGGACCCCACTGGGGACCCCACTCCCCTGGGGGCACTGAAGGCCTGGTTCCTCCTTTGAAGTTGGGGCCCTTTTGGTGGCCTACTGCAATCTCCCAAGGAAGACCCCCAGGGCCACTGGATGTTGGAAGGGACCTGACCCTGCCACCTAGCCTGAGGTGCCTGATGCAGCTGTAGGAACTGGGAGCAGATAACAAGATGGACTTCCCGACCTCAGGGGACTAGGGAAGGCACAGCCCCAGATGTCTGCTTCTGCTACTGGCATCTCCCAAGATTCCCCATGGCTTCGGGCAAGTGGCTTTTGCTGTCTCCGGCTGCCATCTGAGCACCCTCCCCAGCTCCACCACACCCCTGGGGCTCCTCTCTCAGCCCCGGCCCTGGGCCAGTCTCTGAGCTTGTTTCCTTGCTGTAAAATGGGCAGGATGTCACCTACTTGCAGAGTTGTTAAAAGTCCCTAAGAGAATGCCCTCCGTGGGGCTGGTGGGGTTCCAGCGGTCAGCCGGGCTCACACTGCCCTGGAGGGATTTTTACCCCCAGTTTCTGAACAGACAAGAACACTGAAGCGCAGGGAGGTAAAGTCCCTGGGTCAAGGTCACACAGCTAAACAGAGGCTCATGATTACACCCCACAGGGCTTCTCTCCAAACCTAAGTGATTTGCGGTCTCAGCGCAGCTCCCCCTCCAAGACCCGGGATCAAGCTCTGGGAGGCTGCCGCCCTTCCTGCTCTCTGCGAGCTTGCTCAAGGTCAGCGAGGAGCTTCCTGCTCTGGCCACTCAGCCTTCCTGGGTGAGGAGGGAGGGGACAACCAAGGAGGCAGAGACGTTCTAGACATTCTGCCTGTCTTTTTGTTAGGGTGGAAAGGCTAGCTGGTGCTCACGGCTCGAGTGGAGAAAGATTTCCCATGCAGAAATTAAGATATAAAGGTTCAACGTTTATTTTATCTTCTTAGAGGAGAGAGAGGGAAAGAAAGAGGGAGAAAGAGAAAGAGAGAAAGGAAGAAGGGGGGAAAGAGAGCAAGGAGATGGCCAAGTGGCTGCCTGATTTCAACAGAACGAAGAGCTGTCACTTGGTAACAAAAGCGGCAGCAGGTAGATAACGAAAACCGAAAAAAAAAAAAATTGAAAGAGAGAGATTTACATCTCTTTTCCGTCCATTCAGCTTTTTCAGAAGTCGTGCAAAGCAGACCCCCTGCAGGGGGCCTGAGAGTGAGAGAACTCATAGGATGGATCTCTCACCGTTACTGGGAAATTGTGGGATTAGGGATTTTCCTGTTATTTTTGCAAAGCCGCCCCTTCCACCTTTTACCCTAACCAGGCTAGGCTTACTGGCTTTCCGTTTGCTGTAGGCACATTCAGAGGGGATGCGATGTTCTCAGTTCAGGGCCCCAGAGATCAGGAGGTTTGATGGTGAGCGTCTGTTCTTCCACTATGTCTTTTTTTTTTCACCTACTTGGTGCCCAGAAACGGAGACCAGTCACATAAGACAAGGACGTGGGGGAAGGAGACACAGGACACAGGGAGATGCTGGCAAGGGGGCACGCAGAGAGGGTGCTGGGCACAGGGGGCGACCCGCCTGCCTTCTGCAGCGTCCCCTGAGCACCCGCTGCGCCCAGCGCAGCTTCCGGTGTTTTGCGGTGGCGGATACACGGGAATGAGAGGGACACTGTCCCTTCCTTCACAGAGGGGTGTGTGTAACGAAGAGCCTGAGGCCCAGGCCCGAAAGAGACTGGCCTGGAGAGAGACCCGGAAGCAGGAAAGGGTGGGGACAGAGCAGGGGCAGAGACGGGACCCAGTGCAGACGCATCCACCCCGCCTGCTGCCTTTCTTCCCTCACCCCTTTTCACTTTCTCTGTCCCTCCTCTTGTCTTTCTGTTCCTGCCTCTGTTTCTTTCTCTCTCGCCTTGTCTTTTTCTCCATTTCCTCTCTTTCCCTCTTTTCTCTCTCTGCCGCCTCCCTCCCTCACTTCCTTCCTTCTCTAAAGGAGAAAAAGTAGCATCTTTTCCTCCCTCACCCGGTGCGAAGTTCATGGCTGAGGCACCTATAATGAAAGACAGATTAATAAGATAAAAGCATAACAAATTCATCTAATAAAAGTGTTAAATGACATGGGAGCCTTTAGAAACGAAGACCGTGGCCAGGTGCTCACGCCTGTAATCTCAACACTTCAGGAGGCCGAAGCAGGAGGGTCGCTTAAAGCCAGGAGTTTGAGACCAGGCTGGGCAACATAGTGAGACCCCATATCTCCAAAAAATTTTTTTAAAAAATTAGCTGGGCGTGGTGGCAGGACCCTGGAGTCTCAGCTACTCAGGAGGCTGAGGCAGGAGGATTGATTAAGCCCAGGACTTTGAGGTCGCAGTGAGCTATGATGTGCCACTGTACTCCAGACTGGGTGACAGAGTGAGACCCTGTCTCGAAAAACAAATAAAAAAGAAATGAAGACACAAAGAAACAGGGAAACCTATGCATTTTTATGCTTAGGTTTGATGGGGCGTGGACAGGGTGCAGAAATACGCTTGCACAAAGGGAGTATGATCTAACGGTAATAAACCGGGGGGAATGTAGCAAGGCCTATTTGTTCCGACTCCTCTCTGTGTCCCTGTGTCTTCAGAGCTAAAGATACTCCTTTCCTCTGGGGACAGGAAGGGCACCTCTGGGTCGACGATACTATGACCTGCTTCCGCAGAGAAGGGCTGGAGAAGGTCAAGGAGACCTTCCCGCGCTTCTGCTGTTTTCTCAAATGCCAAGGTGACCTATTTTGGAGCAGCGTGTCACAAACCTCATCGCTTTCTTTCTCCCTCCCTCCCTTCCCTCCATCCCTCCACCTTCCCACAAGCATTTCCTTAGCCGCCCCGCAGATGGAAGAGGCAAGTTTCCTCCTTGCCCTTGAAGTGCTCAAAATCTAGCTGGAGAAAGGAAGAGAGAAACACCCAGAAGAGGTGGGAAGAAGACACGAGGCCGCTCCGCAGAGAACGAGCCGGGTGAGACAGCTCTCCCTCCCTCTGCCCCGGGAGACCCTCCTCCTCTCCGCAGTCCCCACAGAGCGCCTCTCCACCCGCGGTTTCAGCAACTTACAAATCACAAGCAGGATATTGCAACGTTGGGTCCTATGCCAATTTTTACCTGCCGTAATTAGCTTCGAGGAACACACATGCATACCTCTGGCAGCTTCCCAGGTCCAACCAGGTCACACCCAGATTGACTTAGCCCCCGTGTTCTCATCCTGGAAACTTCCGCCAGTGCTGTGACCAGGAACACAGGCCCTAGACCGAATCAGCCGGAAGCCTTTTGTCTCTAATCTACCTTTGTGTAGAGCCTCCAGGATACGCTGCGATTGAAGCGATTGAAGCCCGCTGGGGAGGAAGAGTTTAAACAAGAATCTCACAGTCACTGGGGAGGAGGTGGCAAGTCCTCTGGAAGATCTCAGAAGGTAGAAGCCCTCATCCCTTTGACTCCTCCCAGGGGTCCCCTCACCCAGAGTCTGATCTTGGTCAATCAGTGGCCACACGCCACAGGTGTGGGTCCAGCCCAGCCTGCAGGATGACAAGGCCCATAGTCACTTTTAGACACAAGATAAACTTCAGCAATAATAAAGTGTGAACCGTGACAACGCTAAGTAATAACTGTTCTGCTTTGACTTACTGGCTTCTAGCCAGATAACCCGAAGTCAGAGCTGATTTATTTCCTGCTTAACATTACCTACAGCTGCTCTGCTTCTGCTCGGCAACCCCATCGTCAAAGTCGCATCCTTTGGGGAGCCTTTGATTGGTCCCAGGGTATCCCAGGCAACAGCTTCATTAACTGTTTCACTCTACAAACCACTGGCTCAAGTTTTCTGTCCTGGATGGGGAATGCTCATTGCCCTCCACTTCTGGTGATACCATAGTGAATTCCACACGTTCTCTGAAGGTCTGTTCTATGTGACCGCCCCACTCCTGGAACTAATTTCTGTGGTAACTAGAGTTGAAAAGAATAGGTTGTATTTGTGCTCAAATATAGGGTGATTTTTTTTTTTTTTTTTGAGACAGAGTCTCACTGTGTTGCCTGGGCTAGAGTGCCGTGGCGTCATCCTAGCTCACAGCAACCTCAAACTCCTGGGCTCAAGCGATCCTCCTGCCTCAGCCTCCCAAGTAGCTGGGACTA
>CAUYRB010001063.1:0-19753 GCA_963574695.1 Propithecus perrieri
GAACAGAAGAGATCAAACTCTCACTATTTGCTGATGACATGATATTATATCTAGAAAACCCCATGAATTCAACCAAGAGATTCCTAGAATTAATAAATAAATTCAGTAATGTCTCTGGACTTTATAATCAATACACAAAAATCAGAGGCTTTAATATACGCCAATAGCAGTCATACCGAGAACTGAATCAAAGACTCAATTCCCTTCTCACTAGCAGCAAAGAAAATAAAGTACCTAGGAATATATTTAACTAAGGAAGTAAAAGACCTCTACAGGGGGAACTATGAAATGTTGAGGAAGGAAATAGCAGAGGACGTAAACAGGTGGAAAACCATACCATGCTCGTGGGTTGGCAGAATCAACATCGTTAAGATGTCTATAGTACCCATAGTGATCTACAGATTCAATGCAATCCTATTAAAATACCAACATCATTCTTCACAGATGTAGAAAAATTAATTTTACGCTTCGTATGGAACCAGAGAAGACCCCGCATAGCAAAAACAATTCTAGGCAATAAAACCAAAATGAAAGGTATCAATTTCCCAGACTTCAAACTTTATTATAATGTTGCAGTAATGAAAACAGCTTGGTACTGGCACATAAATAGAGCCATTGACCAGTATAACAGAACTGAGAACCCAGATATAAAACCATCCTCATATAGACATCTAATCTTTGAAAAACGAGACAAAAACATACACAAGGGAAAAGAATCCTCATTCAATAAATGGTGCTGGGAAAACTGGATAGCCACAGGTAGAAGACTGAATCAGGACTCACACCTTTCTCCCCTCACAAAAATAAACTCATGATGGGCAACATATTTAAACCTAAGGAGTGAAACTATTAGAATTCTAGAGGAAAATGTTGGAAATATTCTTCTAGACATTGGCCTAGACAAAGAATTTATGAAGAATACCCCAAAAGCAATCACAGCAACAACCAAAATAAATAAATGGGACCCGATCATTTAAAAAGCTTCTGCACAGCCAAAGAAACTGTCACAAGAGCAAACAGACAACCTACAGAATGGGAGAAAATTTTTGCATGCTACAAAACCGATAAAGGGCTGATAACCAGAATCTACTTAGAACTCAGGAAAATCAACAAGAAAAACAGCAAACAACCCTATCAAAAAGTGGGCAAAGGACATGAACAGAAACTTTTCAAAAGAAGACAGAAAATGGCCGAAAAACATATGAAAAAATGCTCAAAATCTCTAATCATCAGGGACATGCAAATAAAAATCACAATGAGATATCATTTATCTCCAGTCAGACTGGCCTTTATCAAAACGTCCCAAAACAATAAATGTTGGCATGGATGTGGAGAGAGAGGAACACTCATACACTGCAGGTGGAACTACAAACTAGTGTAACTTCTGTGGAAAGCAATATGGAGATACCTTAAAGAGATACAATTAGAAGTACCATTTGATACAGCAGTCCCATTACTGGGCATCTACCCAAAAGAACAAAAGTCGCTCTATGATAGACACCTGTACCTGAATGTTTATAGCAGCACAATTCACAATTGCAAAGATGTGGAAACAACCCAAATGTCCATCAATACATGAGTGGATTAATAAAATTTGGTATATGTATACCATGGAGTACCAGTCAGCTTTAAGAAACAATGGTGATATAGCACCTCTTATATTCTCCTGGAAAGAGCTGGAACCCATTCTACTAAGTGAAGGATCCCAAGAATGGAAAAAAAAAGCACCACATGTACTCACCATCAAATTGGTATTAACTGATCAACATATAAGTGCACATATAAGAATAACATTTACTGGACGTTGGGTGGGGGGACGGGGAGGATAGGACGGGTATATGCATACACAAAGAGTGCGATGCGCACCATTCGTGGGATGGACACTCTTGAAGCTCCAACTTGGGGCGGGAGGGCAAGACAACATATGTAATCTAAACACCTGTACCCCCATAATATGCTGAAATAAAGAAAAAATGATGTACAAAGTTTATTAATATAAAATATATTCATAGTAACTTCCTAAATAAAAATGCATGCTAAAAACAATTTTTAGAAATCCTAATATATGTACATATAATATAAAAGTACTATTTAAATATATATCAGAGAATTAGCTGTTTTTATGTCTGGTTTGTGATATTAATACTATGGGAGAATGTCATTTTTTTAAATTTATTTATTATTCCAGGGATTTGTGAGGGTAAAAACATTATAGTTACACTTTATGTCTTTGCCTCACCCAAGCATCACTTTGTTTGGAGCACCATATTGCCATCTACTACTTACTGCCTCATTGTACTGTGGTCATTGCCAGGAGTTCACTCCAAGGATAGGGTCTATTACTACCACTTTTGCCCCTTCATGGGCATGGAGTGGAGACTGAGTCACATATATCCTTATTGCATCAGCTCATTAGACTCTAGCCTCCAAATAGACAAGGAAACAGTTTATGCAATGCCATATGGCCATAGACTGAACATATCCACACTCCTTCCTCTCTCATGTTTTATCAAGCTTTCCCAACTCAAATCCCACTTCCACAAATTACTTATGGTGTACTCTTGTTAAAACGTACTTCACATCTTATTTCTCCTACATAGGCACACATTTCTTATACCTCATGGAAAGAGATGTGTGAAGGGGAAGGAGGATACTGGGAGAGCAAACGATTGGGTCCATCTCTTAAGGCAATCGGCCAGACTTTAATAGAATCGAGTTACAGTCTAGGTGTGGTTTAGACTCTAAAGGAAGCATATTAGGTTAAAAACTTCATACATTCAAATTACCTTGAAATCCTTAGCAAGGTGGTTTATTATGTAATGACACATTATCTATCCTTAAGTCAAACATAGCTATTTTTTCTTTCATACTTGAAACAGCTAATACTTCTCTAGTAGAACATGAGCACCGATGAAATATGTCCCTGTATTTAGAGGCCAGTGGACCAAAGACAAAAATGTACCTCAAAGCACTAAAATCTTGCACAGCATGTGAGATACTCATGGTCATTTTCTCTCTCTCTCAGTATTCTCTGAGCATTTTTGATTACATTCATACAAGCTAAATTCACAGTGAACGTATATACCAGTTTTCCCTTTTACTTCCATTATTAAGCCCCTTTCACTCTCAAAAGCTATTCCAGTTTGGACTATAAAAAAGTAACACAACAGACTTCCTTTGTGGTGATGGGAAAGTTCTGTGTCTTGACTGTGGTGGCAATTGAACAAATTCATACATGTCATCAAATCTCATAAACTACACACAAAGACATACAAAACAGAATGAGTACATGCCAAAACTGGTGAAATCCAAGCAAGATCTGTAGTCCAGTTAATTGTATTGTGCCAATGTCAATTTTCTGGTTTTAATAATGTATTCTAGTTATAAAATAGTATCATTGGTATCATTGGAGGAAGCTGGGTGAGGTACGAATGACCTGTTAGAAATATTTTTTAAACTTCTGTGAGTCTATAACTTCTTTAAGTAAAAAATTTAAATATATTTATTCAAGTTTGAACAATCACTTATATAATCTTAGTCTCCCTTTCTGGATTTTGCAGTTATTTCATGCACCTCTCCTGCTTTAGTGTGGCCAAGCCATCTAAGTGTGTGTCTAAAGCTCATATTTACATCCTACAGTGCAGATTTGAGTGTAACAGTCTGGGAAGAAATAATTTCTCACCCTCTCCGCCCCTGTACCTAAGTTTACCTACGTGGCTGAGTTCTGGAAAATGAAATTTAGGTCAAAGTGATATATGTCACATATAAGGCCATGTCCATAAAGCTCGTCCATGTGATCGTCTGCCCATTATCTTCTTCCAACTGGATGTCAACCTGAGACGACTTTGGAAACCACATGTTGAAAATGTCAGATCCTCCATCAGCCCAGTGCCATGAAACATACGTCCCTCCAAGCCCAGTGCCAACTGGATTTCACACGAGCAAGAGAAAACGTTTATTGTATCACACCACTAAATGCATCAGAATTTAAGAGTATAGAACAGCATACTGAGGCCAGAAATAGGTCCACTTTTGTGTCTCCCATTGATTTGGACCTTCCAAAGGTGCAAAGGAAATCCAGTGGAATATAGTCTTTCAAGAAATAGTTCTGGGCCGGGCGCGTTGGCTCACGCCTGTAATCTTAGCTCTCTGGGAGGCCAAGGCGGGTGGATTGTTTGAACTCAGGAGTTCAAAACCAGCCTGAGCAAGAGCGAGACCCCGTCTCTACTAAAAATAGAAAGAAATTAATTGGACAACTAAAAATATATAGAAAAAAAATTAGCCGGGCATGGTGGTGCGTGCCTGTAGTCCCAGCTACTCGGGAGGCTGAGGCAGGAGGATCGCTTGAACCCAGGAGTTTGAGGTTGCTGTGAGCTAGGATGATGCCATGGCACTCTAGCCCAGGCAACGCAGGAGACTCTGTCTCAAAAAAAAAAAAAAGAAAAGAAATAGTTCTGAAAAAATCGGATTTCCATATGCAGGAAGAAACTTCGATCCGTACCTAATACCCTTTACAACAATTAACTCAAAATGAATTATAGACCTTAATATTTGTGTGAGTGCTAATGATTCCCCACATCCCAGAGCAGAAAGCAAGGAGCAGAAACAGTGCTGATGTGAGGTACTTTGAATTGCATCTACTAAAGCTAGTCGAGGCCAGTGCAAAACTGGTTCCTGCAGTTGTGGCTGAAATAAGAGATGAGGCTGAGAAAACTTAAAGTGGTGTCCAAGCAGTGTCTCATATAGTTCTCAAGGGAAGAGTGCTTCTGCCTGGGGATGTAACAATGGTTTCATTGAGTTGAAAGTTGAGACTACCACCTGGCCAATTGCATGAAACAATATGCAAACGATATGCAGTCATTCTGTCTGGGGTGGTTGATACTGATTACCAAGGGAAAACGTGGTTAAATTACACAACTGGAGCAGGGAGGACTATGTCTCAAATCCTAGGGAATTCTTTGGGTGCCATCTGGTATTAATATTTAATATTTCCACATGCAATAATAAATGTTAATGAAATGCATAACAACTCAGTAAAGCAAGACTAATGAGGATGCAGACTCCCTAGGAATGATGGTTTACATCACATCACTATGTGAAGAACCTCATCCAGCTGATAATGGCCAGGGGCGAGGGGGGGCATGGAATGGGTGGTGGAAGAAGGAATTGAAAATGTCAACTGTGACCTTGTGATCAACTGCAGGGACAGGAAGAACATGGCATTAGGAGGTAATCTGACACATATGGAGAGTGGTTGGGATAATGGTGGTGGTGGGTGCTATTTAGTTTTCCTAAAGAGGGAAGGAGCTAAAAGTAACTGAACAGGGTGGAAATATGAATTTCTTTTTCTATCTTTTCCTGAGGAAGAACTAAACATGATCTGGGAGAGTTTGTCTTTTCTCTGATCCTGTCCTTTCTATGTATCTCCATATGGTTGGGTCATAGAAGTCTGATCCTTGTTAGGGCATGTTTATCTCTTCTGGGGTATTTTTGCAAGGAGTTGAATTTTAGCAAGAGACTACCACTTGGAAATCTTTACAAAGCGTGTATCTCTCATGGTGGTAGTCTGCTTCAGGACCACGGATGGTTTCTTATGTGTAAACTTTTATGCTCCTGAGATATTTTAGACCATTCACAGTCTGGTTACAGCTTACTTTTATGGCTTCTCCAATGATTCTTCTTTACCTTCCAAAATGTAGGCTCCAGTTACACGGCCTACTCTCTATTCCCTCAGTAGGCAGTGATTAAGCATCCTTCCATGAGCTTTTCTCTATCCCCACCTTCCCCCAAAGAATAGAAAGGTATGATCAGCCACTGCTGCAGGAGTCTGAGAGAATTTGTGCTAGAGAAGTCCTGGGTAATTAGTTTTCCTTTAATGAGTTACTCTAATATCTGAATTCCTTTGGGATGTAGGGTCCCTTAGGCCCAGGGATGGGTAGAACAGGAGACATGAGGAGTGGGTCCAGTCCCAGGTGACAACTACAGAGGCTGTTACTTCTCATGCTTGTAATGAATAAAAGGGAGCAGGATCTCAGGTCAGGCCCTGGAGTTACCCTCAGACACATTTAGTAAGTTGAGCAGGAGGTGGAATGAACTGATCCTTCATGTCCTTCCAACCTGAAGGCCTTGTTTTCCCAGATTGTGTGACATTCTTTAAAATAGTTTTTCAGGTATGATAACTTTCTTTTTCTCCCTCTCTCTGCCTCCTAAGACTTGCCAACATTCTAGAAGTATTTTGACTACTATTTTCCTTTACAATTGTTGTTAATGAACACATTCATAAATATTACTTACTGCTCAATATAGTCTCACAAAATCCTATCATTTCAGTGTAATGACAGCTCTGTGAGACAGGCTTTAATGCAGTCGCCCTCAAGCCTTGTTTGTTTTATCTGTTAAGCTTTCAGAAAACTTTGCATAAGCCTCCTCTCAGAAACTGTGGTTAACTTTATCTGTACTGCGATTATAGTAATCTGTAATTGAAAAACAATATACGTCCTTGCCACTCACATGCAGCCCACGCATCATAGCATTGGCATCACCTGGGTGTTAATTAAAAATGTAGAATCTGAACTACAGAATCCCCAGGGGATTTGCGTGGACATCAAAGTTCAGAAGCACTGCCCTGGGTGACTCTTTTGTCCAGTCCAGAGTGAGAACTAGCAATTTAATGGGCGAGGAAGATGTGAAGTTCATTTCATCATTCGTGGCGGCATCTGCAAGTAGTATCTCTGGTTTGTGATTCCTAGTCATGCTCTTGACACCAGAGATGGGTTTCAGTCATTTACTAGGGAAGCAAAATTCTGAGAATCCAGGTGTGTGATGTCCGCTAGATGTTTCTTCCCACCGTAATGCCAGTGCATAATGTCTGAGTGTAAAAACTGTTATGGATGCTGTATTAAACACCACCAGCAGGGTGAAAATCCCAGAAGTTAGCCTCAGTTATGTATTTTGTGTTGAAGGAGCTTCCCACATCTCTTAATTTCCCTATTCTGCTTTCTTGGTCAGATTTGAGGCATAAAAAATTAGCTCAGGAGATTGTGAGGAAAGGCAAGCCTGAAGTCTGCAGGGCAAATCTGCAGGCTAGAGACCCAGGGAAGGTTGATGTTATAGTCTTGAGTCTGAAGGCAGTCTGGAGGCATAATTCTTTCTTCTTCAGGGGACTGTGATGAGGCTCACCACATTACAGAACATAATCTACACAAAGTCTATTGGCATAAATGTTAATCACAGTACAAAAACCTTCACAGCAACATCTAGAACTGGTGTTTGACCAAAACTTGGTACCAGGATCTAGCCAAGTTGACACATAAAATTAACCGTCACATGGGGTATGGATATCTGACTAAGGGCTTGAGGGTAGAAATTATC
The DNA here is from genome assembly GCA_963574695.1 of Propithecus perrieri. Lineage (NCBI taxonomy): Eukaryota > Metazoa > Chordata > Mammalia > Primates > Indriidae > Propithecus > Propithecus perrieri. The sequence goes on from CAUYRB010001063.1 coordinate 7,372, forward strand.
CTTCTTCTTTCTGTTTGTTCCAAAGTGTATAAAATTATCATCCTGTTTATTTTTTCCCATACCAATATCAATATCAATGACTTCATGTGGATTTGAGCAGAAGGATATTTAGTTTGAGTCATCTGCATAAGTGAAAAGAGTAGTATATTTGTGATACCAGGATATTTTTTATGGGTACAAAATTATATCCTTGAAGTTAGTAATAGAGAGTCAAAATTTAGTGCTAAATGGTTAAAACTAATGGGTTTTAGTTCTGGGAGGATTTAGTAGTAGTAGTTATTCTTAGTGGGAGTTTACTACCTTTAAAGTTGGAGGAATGCATGTCTCAGCCTCAAAGACAGCCCACAAATATTTATGAAACGTCAGCAACATCCAGGCACCATGCCAGGTGCTGGCATGGCTGGGGTCATGAAGGCAGTCATGGCCTTTCCTGCATGGAGTTTATAATATGGTAAGGAAGCCAACAATTAACAACCGGTCAAGGGCAATGAGTGCTCTTGGATGAGGACAGGATGCTGTGAAAACATAGCAGCATGTCTCCCCTGGTCTGCAGAAACAGGGAAGGTTTAGCTGAGCCAGTGACATGTAACATACCTGAAGGATAATTGGAGGTAGCCAGGTGAGGAGGGAGAAGAGGGAAGGAGGTGTTAGACAGGAGGAACAGCAAGTGTGAAAGGCTGGAGGCAAGAAATTGTGACTTACAAGTCCAGCATTGCTGGAGAGAGGGGTACAAGAGTCAGAGTCATTGTGGGACCAGATAAAGCTGTAGAGGTAGGCACAGGCCAGGTAATGAAACATCATTTGTGTTCTAGAAAGGAATTGGGTCCATCTTAAGAGAGATGATAATCCATGAAGATTTTCAGCAGGAAATGATGCTCACATTTTCATCATGGAATGCCACAGTGTGAATAAAGTTTGTTGAAGGAGAAGGGTATTGAAGAATGGAGGCAGGGAGATGAATTGAGAAGTTGTTTCAATAGTCCAGGTAAGAGAAGATGTCATCCTGGTCTGGGGTAGTGGCTGTTGGGATGAGCAGTGGATGAATTAGAAAGAGTATGAAGTGCAGACTTGCTAGATTGGATGTTGATGGTGAGAGAAATGAATTAATGAAATGAAACTCTCAGGTTTCTGACTTGAGCTTGGATTCCTGTTACTAAATATGAGAGAGTGGAGGAGGTTGGGGTGGGAAGAGGAACAGGGTGAGGTCTGAGTTTCATTTGGGATCTGTAGAGCTGAAGATGCCTGTGATACATCCAAGGGAAGACGGTCATTGAGACTTGGGGTGTAGACTTCTGTAAATTAGAGAACAGAATTTTAAATGGTAATTAAAGCCATTGGAGTAGATAAGTTTTTCTTGTGGATACATACAGAATTGTAAGAGAAAACAGTGTAGAAAAAGCCCCAAGGATTATAAACATGGAAGATACCGACAGAGCAGCAGCCAGTTACAGTTACTAAGTTACCTGGCCAGGTAGGTAAGAGAAAAACCAGCACATTTTGTGTTTCAGAAATAAGTAGATAAGAGTATTTTATAAAGTATGGAATATTGTTACACGTTAAAGAGAGATGAAGAAAATAAGTCATTTCCGATTATAGAGATCTCAATTACAGACATTTGTGGTATAGCAATAATTATTGTGATGACTGTTAAATAAACGATTTTTGCAGAACACCTTACAGACCATGTATCATATAAATATGTTCATTTTTAAATTCAGATTTTAAAGGATACTATTATTTTCCATTGAAGATGCTGGAGAGAGATTATGACAGGAAGAAATCAAACTATCTTCTCAGAGTTCCTCCTCCTGGGCCTGCCCATCAAACCAGAGCAGCAAAACCTGTTCTATGCCCTGTTCCTCGCCATATATCTTACCACTGTCCTGGGGAACCTCCTCATCATCATCCTCATTCGACTAGACACCCATCTGCACACACCCATGTATTTGTTTCTCAGCAACTTGTCCTTCTCTGACCTCTGCTTCTCTTCTGTGACCATTCCCAAGTTGTTGCAGAACATGCAGAGACAAGATCCATCCATTCCTTATGCAGACTGCCTGACTCAAATGTACTTCTTCCTGTTTTTTGGAGACCTGGAGAGCTTCCTCCTTGTGGCCATGGCCTACGACCGCTATGTGGCCATCTGTTTCCCCCTGCACTACGCCACCATCATGAGCCCCAGACTCTGTCTCTCCCTGGTGGTGCTGTCCTGGGTGCTGACCACATTCCATGCCATGTTGCACACCCTGCTCATGGCCAGACTGTGTTTCTGTGCAGACAACGTGATCCCTCACTTTTTCTGTGATATGTCTGCTCTGCTGAAGCTTGCCTGCTCTGACACGCGAGTTAATGAATTGGTGATATTCATCATGGGAGGCCCCATTCTCGTCATCCCATTCGTAGTCATCATCGTGTCCTATGCAAGAATTGTCTCCTCCATCCTCAAGGTCCCTTCTGCTAGGGGCATCGGGAAGGCCTTCTCCACCTGTGGCTCCCACCTCTCTGTGGTGTCACTGTTCTATGGGACAATTATTGGTCTCTACTTATGCCCATCAGCTGATAATTCTACTCTGAAGGAGACTGTCATAGCTGTGATGTACACTGTGGTGACCCCCATGCTGAACCCCTTCATCTACAGCCTGAGGAACAGAGACATGAAGGGAGCCCTGGGAAGAGTCTTTTGTCAAAAGAAAATTCTCTTCTCTCTGTGATGGCAACATTTGTAATTATTGCATAGTTTATCTAGTAAAAATATTGATATTTATATTGGAATATTATTCTAGATTCTTTCCTCACCATGGAAACTCCTGTTAAAATGGCATACTACATAATTACTCAACATGTAAAGGAAATGAAGTGTAGCTGAGTAGTTGAACTAGGGAAGAGGGTCTTGGTGACCTGGCTAGGCCTTCCTTTGTCTTCTCCAGGTGATCCTGGAAAAACATAGTTTAAGAACTAATGTTTTAAATGATCTTCATGCCTTACATTCTTAACTTAATTAATTTAATTTAATTGTTAAATTAAATTATCACAGGATTTTTATTCTTTTACCCAGAACTCTGCTTTGACTGTGGTTTCATTTTTTAATAGTGCTCTATAATCTTAGTACAATAGTAAATAAGATCCAAACATCTCAACTTTTCAGCCTTCCCGTGAGTGTCTCCTATCTATTCTCCCTGCACAAATTTTCACATCACTTTATCTCTTAATTCTCCTCTACCCCCAATTTATTTTCACATGTGCATAGTCTTTTCTGATCTGACCTAACCCTAAATAGCTTTCTCTATTCCTTTTTCTACAATAGTGTATTTACCACAGTAGTGTACCTCAGGACACAGAGGTCCTACAATTTATTTCCCCAGGAATGGGGAAAGAAGCTAGATGCTGGTAAAAAGTTCAGTTTTTAAGAATGCCTCTCTTCCATTTGGTATTTTGAACTTTACGAAATAACTTTATATTTATGTTTGTATTCTACCCTCAAGACAATTCCAAGGAAATAGAGAAGATACTATCACAGTTTTACAGACTGAAAGGTGTGAAGTTCAATGACTTTTTACATCACACAGTGTGTCAGTTGTTGAGCCTATGTAAGATCCCAGACTGTCTGACTGCAGTTTCTCATTTTCTCCCATTTTAGAAAGAAGGGGAGCAGCTATTCTTTCTTAAACTCTTTTTTTTCTTAATTTCAAAATATTAAAGGAGTACAAATGTTTTTGGTTGCATTGTATCAATTTTGTTATGCTTGAGTCAGGGTTACAAGTGTGCCCATCACACACATTGTGTTTTTTTAAACTCATTGTGTTTTTTTAAACTCTTATCTCCACTTTTGGGATGGATAGATTTTCAATCTTGTGAATTTGTCTCCTTAGTGTCCTCAGTGATGACATCCAAACCCGTCACTGTCATCCTCTGATACATTCTGCTGACCTCCGCATCTCTATCTGAAGCCCAGGCCTTTCTCCAGAGCTTCCAACTGTCAGTCCCATCTGCCCAGTGTAAATCTCCATTTGAGGTGCTATGGCTCCACTCAATCTCAACACGCACAACATGGAACTTTTCATATTCCATCCAAGTCTGCTCTTTGTCCTTTGTTCCATATCTTGATTTATGATGTTACTTTTCACCCAACTACCTGGTCAACCACTTCTGTATAGGTATATCTTACAATATTGTATTTTGCCTTTTTCATTTAACATTTCCTGAAATATTTTGTTATTTTCCATGTGGTCGTTAAGGTAACACCAGTTTCGTAATGGATAAACTCTAAAATCTCAGTGGCGTAATACAGCAGAGGAATCAGCTGAGGAGAGAAGGTAGGTATGTATGGAAGTGATCATTGGATGACATAGACAGTGGTGATCAGGTGCTATCGTATTTGATTCTGACAACTGTTTTAGTTGGCCATATACTGCAGAAGATAGAGAAAGGGGTTATTAGTGTGAGCCAGAGAAAGCATTTTTGAGACTGTCACACTTGGGGTGAACCCAGAATTCTGTCTCTGGACATGATTTATTCAGATATGTGGCTCAGGAGAGTGCAGGGGTAAGTGGGTGGGGCAAGTACTGGGTTTGTTACTCATGAGTTTCTTTGGGACCCAGTATCCCAAGGGTCAGGGCACTGTAGCAGGGAGGAGTCGGAAGACAGTGGCAGGGACTCTAGCTGGAAATACTCAGCGTGGAAGCAGGAAACAGGAAGCAGACTCTAGAGCCACACTTAGATAAGCTGGGTAAGCTGGGAGGGAGTCCAGAAGAGTTAGTCATTTGAATATCACCTTTAACAGATATTAGTATTCTATAGTGAAATTCTTGTAGGACGATTTAGAAGTTATCATCCTCATTTTTTTAATGTAAAAACTTTTAGAAACAAAAATGCTATTTAAATATGTACAACCTTAAAAGCTAGATATAAAGTTTTTTTCCAAAGTGATTTTACAATTTTATTTTTTTTTTCACTGTTAACAGTGACTCCCATCTCCAAATGTAATTGGGGATCACCAGAGCTGTTAACAAAAACTAAATAAATTGTGTGTTTGTAGAGTACTTTATACTTTTCAAATATCAGTTATTTATACCCACAATTCTGCGAGGTGTGTAAGATTCACTGAAGGTGAAGTGTAAGGTTGGAAAAGTTCAGCAATGTGCCAGGGTTACAGGCCAGTAGATGATGGAGTCTGACTCCTCTGGACTGCTGAATATTTTGTTTAGGGGCTGGGTACATCGAGTGCAGGAGACCATCTTGGGAGCTCCTTTCCATGAAGCTAGTTTTCCTCACCCTCATTTAAGCTGTCCTAATATTGGCGTCTTCATTTTTTTTTTTAACCTGGAATGCATCGTTTTATTTTATTATTTTTAATTCATTATTATTTTTTTATTTCAGAGTATTATGGGGTACAAACATTTAGGTTACATATATTGTCTTCTACTACCCGAGTGAGAGCTACAAGTGTGCCCATCCCCCAGACAGTGCACAGCACACCCATTAGGTGTGAATATACCCATCCCCTTCTTCCCCATTCCACCTGCCTGACACCTAATGAAGTTTACTTCCATACGTGCACTTAAATGTTGATCAATTATTACCAATTTGATGATGAGTATATGTGGTGTTTGTTTTTCCATTCTCATGATATTTCACCAGATGGTTTCACACCCAAATTCTACCAGACCCACAAAGAACTGGTGCCTGTTCTGTAGAAATTATTCCACAACATCAAGAAGGAAGGAATCCTCTCCAACACATTTTACGAACCAACCATCACCCTGATACCAAACCAGGAAAGGACCTAACAAAAAAAGAAAACTACAGGCCAATATCCCTTATGAATACAGATGCAAAAATTCTCAATAAAATTCTAGCAAATCGAATTCCACTGCTCATCAAAAAAATAATCCATCACGACCAAGTGGGCTTCATCCTAGAGTTGCAGGGATGGTTCAACATATGCAAATCTATAAATGTAATTCACCACATAAACAGAAGTAAAAACAAAGAGCATATGATCCTCTCAATAGACTCAGAAAAACATTCCACAAAATTCAGCGCCCTTTTATGATAAGAACTCTTAACAAAATAGGCATAGACAGGACTTACCTCAAAATGATAAAGGCCATATATGACAAACCCACAGCCAACATCATACTGAATGGGGAAAAATTGAAAGCATTCACACTTAGAGCTGGAACCAGACAAGGTTGCCCTCTATTACCACTTCTATTCAATTTAGTGCTGGAAGTCCTAGCCAGAGCAATCAGACAATAGGAGGAAATCAAGGGCATCCAAATGGGGACAGAAGAGGTTAAACAATCACTCTTTGCTGACGATATGATCTTATATCTAGAAAACCCCGAAGATTCTGCCAAGAGACTACTGGAATTGATAAATAAATTCAGCAAAGTCTCAGGTTACAAAATCAATGTATGCTAATTTTAGTGTTTTAAACTAGGGATAGATTCAATTCATATGTTGAGAGAAAATCCCTGCTATTTGGGTTCCAATCTGTCCCTTCTGGGTCAGTAACTTCTTCCATCCCATGGTGCTCCTCCACACCTTCTCTATTAGCTCTGAGATGCAGATTTCATTGGGCTGGGGATGGATCAGGGTAAAGGTACTTGGAAAAATATTACATCCACATCACAGAACTTAATGACCACAGTAGTAAGTCTTACAAATGCCACAACAAACTTAGTCTCACTACATGGCAAATTTTTAATTTTTTTACATGGATTGTTTTATATTTTCTTCCTATGGCATGATGAGTTAGGTTTGCTTCCATTAGACTGATGAGAGAATTCAAACTAAGAGAAGTTGTTTCTTGGCCAAGGTCATGAAGCTGGTAGGGGTGGAGAGAGATCCACACAGGCCAACTGGCTCCAGGGACCTTGCACTGACCTACTGTGCATGCCATACTGAGCCCTCCCAATTTCATCTGCATTCCTGATATCCCCAGGAAGTGTTTTTCATTTCTATTCCCTTCTAATTCTTACTTCCCTGACTAATATCCCCCAGGGTCATGAAGTCTTAACAGCAAAAGGGGACAAGATTTTCACGTGGTTGGGGTAGTATTTAGATAACAAGGAAATCAAAATAGAGGAGCCATTTTTCCAGAAGTTCCAGTGCCAAGAATTGGACCTAAAGCTTTGGGAGTGACACAGGAAAGTGACTCCCAATGCTGGGAGCCACTTGAAGTCTAAGTGGGTCCTTGGCTTCACAAAAGAAAGAATTCAGGAGTGAGCCAACAGTGTAAAGTGAAAGTGAGTTTTATTTAGAAAGTATAGAAAACCTACCTCCACAGACAGAGCAGAAGCTAGTTCTCCCTGCAGAGGAGAACCAGCCCCATGTTTCCTTTATTCCCTCTATTTAAGCCATAGCTTAATTATAGTCTAAACAAGGGAAGGAATATTCATGTTATATCTTGGAAAGGGGCAGTGCTTTCCTGGAATTAGGGTGATGCCCTTCTTTTGACTAAATATGGTCAAAAAGGAAGTGTCATGGTGTCAGGAGCAAGACAGGAGTGGGAGGTTTCCTTAGAAACTTTTATGGTTTGAAGTGTATAAGGAAGCTCTAAGATCAAGAGGTGGTCAAGTTCTCCACCATCTTGGTTCTAACCGGTTGTAACTTGTCCTGCCTCCATCTTGTTTTGATCAGGGTAATTCAAAACTTTGTTTTGAGACTTCCTGACTCTGTTAAACAATGCCTGCACAATTAAGCAAATGCCTAAAGCAATGCCAAAAGTAATGCCCAAAGCAGTGCCTGCCAGTTCCCTGTCTCAGAAGGGTTTAGTGCCTGTAGATGGTGAGAGAAGTTCTACTGCATTTGAATCATAAGCAACTCAGACCTTCATGCAGTTCTGTCGTTTGAGCAGCCCCTGTGGGTCTAGACGGCCCCCAGGCTGAGGCAGGCATGGAACATGGATCAGTTTTGGCTGGTCATCTCCTTCACTATGTCTGTTGGGAAGGTAGCTGAAGGAATGTGTTAGACTGTGTGGATAGATAAATAGCTTTTCTTTGGGGTGGGAGTGTTAGGAGCAGACTGACAAGAAGGTGATTGATGGCTGTGTGGATTTTGCACACTACCTGCTCCAGGTAGAGCTGGTGGAGAGGCAGCTCAGTGCTAAGTGTTCAGTGTTCTGGTGGCCCTTCTATTTCCTCGCTCCTCCCCACTTCCTGGCCCACCTTCTCTTCAGCCTCCGATGTTGGACCCTGTGAAAGTGGAAGAAATGTTACAAGGAGGGTCATACAAGGGGACTTCACAGCTGTGTTGGCCATGATGACCTGGCCTTTGCCAGAGTTTTGTTTCCTGTATATATGGCCCCATTGGTTTTATCAGGTGCCTGTCTTAGCAAAATCTCCATTTTGCCTACTGGGTCAAACAAACCTGGGATGATGTCTAGATTCAGGCTGTGATCAAGCACTTTGTATCTTCATAGCTGGAACTCTGCTGCAGTCCTCAGAGTCAGTGTTTGCCTCCCCTCTACCCTCCAATGGCCGTAGGACTCAAGTTTTGTTTTCTAGGTTTGAGAATTTTCTAGTGCATCTGGGGAAAATGGGCCATTTATTTTCTAGGTGGGACTCTCCTTTGCTTGTGCTTATCCCGATTAACTTTTCCTCAATCTGATTCCCATTGGCTTCATATGACCCAGAAATCCCCAATACTTTTGGCATGCCAATGGCATCATTTTTTAGTGCAGCTACTCACTTAAAAATGCTTACATTTCATTTTAATTGGATACAGAACATGCCATGGAGAAATCATGCCTTAGATTTGTACTGTCCAACATGCTAGCCACTAGCCACATAGGGCTATGGAGCACTTGAAAGAGTCTAGTTCAAATTGTGATATTAAGTATAAAACACATACTGGATTTTGAAAATAGTATGAAAAATAGACGTATAATATATCATCAATAAATTTTAATATTGGTTATGTGTTGAAATATTTTTAATATATTGGCTTAAATAAAATATTAGTAAAATTAATTTTACCTCTTTATTTTTTGCCTTTTAATTTTTATTAGTTTTTTGTATTTATAGAGAAGAGGTCTCACTATGCTGCCCAGGCTGGACTCAACCTCCTGAGCTCAAGAGTGATCCTCCTGCCTCCACCTATAGTAGCTGGGACTATAGGTGTGTGCCACCATGCCTGGCTCTTTTTTGCCTTTTAAAATTTGTTTATTGGAAATTTAAAATTACGTATGTGGCTCACACGTGTGACTTGCATTTCATTGCTAGCCCTAGGGGATACTGCTGTCTTAGATTAATTAGCATCCTCCATTCTCATAGCTTTCAAAATTATTTTTTCTGATGCATTTATTTTTATTCTGATTGACAGATAAAAGTGTATGTGTTTATTGTGTACAATATAATGCTTTAAAGTATGTATACAAGGAAGAATGACCAAATCTAGCTAATTAACATATGCATTACCTCATATAGTTATCATTTTTGTGGTGAGAACACTTTACATCCACTATCTTAGCATTTTTCAAGAATACAATATATCATTAACTATAGACACCATGTTGTACAATAAATCTCTTAAACTTATTCCTCCTACCTAACTGAAATTTTCCATCTTTTGACATCTCCTCAATTCTGCCCCCACCAAAATTTTGATAGTTTAAAAATTTCACCACTATGTGTGATGTTGACTCTTGATAAGATGGATCTTTTTATTATGTATTTTGGGAAATTCTCAGAAAAATGCCCTACATGGGGCCTGAAACACCCAATTTAAGGATTGTGGTTCTTCTTACATTAGTTGGAACTGGCCAACCATTATGGGCAAAGACACCAATGTCTCCAAGCCTCTTCCAAGAAATAGGCTTCCTGTTTACAAGGAGAATGTGTTGTAATTGCAAAGCCCCTGTTCAAAGTCCCTTTGGTTTAGGAATAATGCTTGCTTGCTAATTTGTCCCAAACAAGGTGAAAGAGAGGATGTTTAGATGTCCTGTGATCTGCCTTGAGTGAAGCTGGTAAGGATATGAGGACAGTCTGTTCCATTGCCAGGAGTCACCGAGTGCTGCTAGCACAGATTTTGATGGTAGGTCTTGGGCAAGAAATCCACGGCTGAGTTCACAGGCCCTGCTGCTGTTTGAACAGTTGAAAATCCTTGCTGGGAGCAGTGTGGGTGATACCTAGTATTATAGTTAATAGGGAGTAAAGGGAGAGCAAAATCCTTTGGTAGGATGAAGTGTCTAGGGAGTCCTGTGAGTTCCATTTTGTTGCAATGTGGAGAATTAAAGAACGCTGTCCACCAGAGAGGGGATGGGGACCAACTTTGGCAGACTCCAATGCATTATGATAAAGAAGTAGCCTTTTATTTTATTCTGAGCTTTGATTAGGAATTGGTATTGATTTTTTTAAAGTTCTTTTTAAAGATGGCTTTTGTGTCTGATGAAGTAATCCTAAATTTTTTAAATTGAGCATATTAGTGCGATTTCAAATATGAAAAGTGGGATTGTTAGTGTTTTAGACTTGATTTTTTTCATATGCATTGTCATAGGTGGAATCGGTCTATAATTTTATTCCTGTTTATTTGTCATCTTCAATAAATTCGGTAGCTTTCTATTTAATTTTACGTTCTGGAATGCATTGTATAGAGTCTGGGGATTATTAGTTCCTTCGAAGTTTGAAAAACCCAGAAAACTTTCTCACCCAAAGATTTAAAAAAATTGTAATATATTAATAATTTACATACAGTGCACACATCTTAAATATACAGCTTACTGAATTAGATACCCATGTAACCACTGCACAGATCAAGATATAGAGCATTTATATTACTTCAGAAATTCTTCTCATGCTCTCTCCTTGTCAGGACACACCGACATCCACAGGGAACTACTATTCTGGTTTCTATCACCAGAGATTAGATTTGCCAGCTCATGAACCTCAAATAAATGGAATCATACCATGCTTTTTTGAGTTTGAATTCTTTTACTCAACATAGTGTTTTTAAGCTTTATTCATGTTGTTGTGAGAATCACCATAGTTCATTCTTTTTCATTGCTGTGTAGTATGATATTGAAACGACTATGCCACAGTGTGTTGATCCATTCTTCCTCTGTTGGATGTGTGGGTCTCTGAGTTTTAGCTACTAGGACTAAAGTTTCTGTGAAAATTCCAGTACACACCTTTTGGTGGAAGTTTGTTCCCATTTGTTTTGGGTATTTCAGGAGAAAAACTTCTGGGTTATAGATTGGGTAAATATTAAAACTTTAAGAACTGCAAATAGTTTGCAAAGTGGTTTCACTATTTTACACTCCTGCTAGCAGTGTATGAGCGTGCTAATTGCTCCATATCCTTGCTAACATTTGATATTGTCAATCTTTTTTTTTAGCCATTCTGGTGAATATGTAGCAGTATCTTAAGATTTTAATTTGCATTTCCCTGATGAATAATAATGTTGAGCATCTTTTCATATGTTTTTGTTGGCTTTAAGACTTTTGTTAGAGGTTTTTTTTTCACTTTTTTTCACATTTGTTCGTCTTCGTTTTTTCCCTACTTCTTAAATATTTATTTTAATGATCTATTTAGATATCATGTATATTATTGAGCCCGGTTTTGTGATTTGTCTTTGCTTAGAAAATGTCCCACCCAGATTTTCAAATGTATGTGAGAAGTTTTAGAAAGATTTTAAAATCTGCCTTTGTGATTATATTTTTTCTTATTCCTAATGTTCTTTATTTATATCTATTTTTTTAAAAAGTTAAACTTACCAGTTTTGTCTATTTTGCTTATCTTTTGAAAAAAGCCCTCAAATTATTTCATCAATTTTGCTACTTTTCTGTTTTCTAGCTTATTAATATATGCTTTTAGCTTTAATAACCACATAATCCAATGTTTTAGGTTTTGCCACTCTTTTTCTATCCTTTTTAACTTAATATTTTATTCATTTATTTTCCCGTACAGTTTATTAATAAAAATTAGGCATTGATTTTTCCTCTTCTATGATGAATACTATATGTAGTATTTTCCTTTTTTTATTTATTTTTTAATTTCAAAATATTAAGGGGGTACAAATGTTTTTGTTACATGGATACCTTGTATAATGCTTAAGTCAGGGCTTTTGGTGTGCCTGTCACTAGAACAGTGTTCATTATATCCAAAAGGTAAGTTTTTATCCCTCACCCACTCTCCTCTTTCTGGTTTCCAATGTCCCTTATATCACTTTTTGCCTGTGTATACCCATTATTTAGCTCCCACTTATTAGTGAAAACGTACAGTGTTTGGTTTTCCATTCCTGAGATACTTCACTTAGGATAATGGTCTCCAGTTTCATCCACATTGCTGCAAATGACATTATTTCATTTCTTTTATGGCTGAGTAGTACTCCATGGTATTTATATGTACCATATTGAAATGAATTTATGCCTTAAAAATCC
>CAUYRB010001065.1:0-10626 GCA_963574695.1 Propithecus perrieri
AGCTCACAGCAACCTCAAACTCCTGGGCTCAAGCGATCCTCCTGCCTCAGCCTCCCAAGTAGCTGGGACTACAGGCATGTGCCACCATGCCCGGCTAATTTTTTCTATATATTTTTAGTTGTCCAATTAATTTCTTTCTAATCTTTAGTAGAGACGGGGTCTTGCTCTTGCTCAGGCTGGTTTCGAACTGAGCTCAAACAATCCGCCCGCCTCGGCCTCCCAGAGAGCTAGGATTACAGGCATGAGCCACCGTGCCCGGCCATCTGGCCATCTGTTTTTATCAAAATGTGTAGGCAGGCTCTCTTTGACTCCCTTCCCCATGTACCTAGGCATTATTTAAATACTCCCCTCAGAATACAAGGTTAAGGTTGTGTGTTGGGATAATAGTCGGTGCTGCCTGCCTTCAGCCAGGGGATGAGTAGGTAGTGGAGAAACGACTGGAGTCTGTCTCTCCACACTGTGTGATTTGGTTAAAAGTTCTATACCAAAGACCCCTCCGTTGAGGATAACTACTGGAGTCAGAAGATATGACCTTAGACTTCACTTGATTTCCTGCTTCAGAGTGATCTAATGCTGTGGTCCCCAACCCCTAGGCCACAGACTGGTACCACTCCGTGGCCTGTTAGGAACTAGGCCACACAGCAAGAGGTGAGCAGTGGGCAAGCAAATGAGGCTTCATCTATATTTACAGCCACTCCCCATTGCTCGTTCAGATCACTGAGCTCTGCTTCCTGTCAGATCAGTCACTGTCTCCCATTACCCCCAGATGGGACCGCCTAGTTGCAGGGCTCCCACTGATTCTGCATTATGGTGAGCTGTATAATTATTTCACTGTATATTACAATGTAATAATAATAGAAATAAAGTACACAATAAATGTAACATACTTGAATCATCCCCAAAACCATCCCCCAGCCCAGATCTGTGGAAAGATTGTCTTCCATGAAACTGGTTCCTGGTATCAAAAAGGTTGGGGACCGATGATCTAATGGGCTAGTTTAGTAGGAAATTCCTAGATTTGAGGTGTTCCAAATATGTGTTTAGCCAGGCATGGTGTCTCATGCCTATAAACCCAGCACTTTGGGAGGCCAAGGTGGGAAGATCGCTTGAGCCCAGGAGTTCAAGGCCAGCCTGGGCAACACAGCAAGACCCTGTTTCTACAAAAGAAATATGTGTTTAACCTTCTGTCTCTGTTTAGTCAGGCTTTTGTTGGCTACCCAGACAATTAGGCCTAGAACTCTCGGAGGCTGTTTCTATTGTCTTCTCAGTGAGAAAGAGAAAGAGCCAGTCACTTTGCTATGTTAGGAAACTAGGGTGTGGTGGTCCCCATGGTGGCCACGCCCCTCCTTCCTTCCTGGAATGCAGTTCTTATAAATGATAAAGCCTTATTTTTACATTCTGAGTCTGTGGCCTTATTTTCTACAATAGATGTGTGGTAACTGACTTAGCAGGCCCACAAAGGCTGACTCCTTTGGAAGAAGAATCCTAATCTAGCAGTAGGGAACAGTGAAAACCAACCAAATGTACACAGCAGAATCCTCAAAGGTTTCAGGAACTGGCATCACCAGGTGCCCTTGGAACTTAAAAGCATGGGAAGGGCATAAAGCATGTTGGCGGAACATCCTAGACTCCCTCCTCCACTGCCTGTTACTGGGTGACTGCCCTTCTCCCAACACGGGAGAACACTGATGGCTCCCCTAGACTGGGCAACCCACGACACAGTTGAGAGTATGGGTCTAACGCTGAAAACAGAGGGCCTAAATGACATACATACATGGCTTGTAGAAAACCACGCTAGCCACCACCCACCTCCTTCATCCAGTCAGTTCCCAGAACTCTGGCAGCTAGACCTTTATCTCCCAGGCAAGAGACAAAAGACAACTTTTCTGGGGAACCTGAGCCCAAGAAGAAAAAGCTAAAGACACTGACATTAGGGGTCCCCAACAAACAGCCCACCCAGATCAGGCCCACCACAAGGTGAGAGTTCCCAGTCACTTTTTCTGTCTCCTGTTCTTAATTGCAAGCAGACAACCATCATTTTCTACATGTCTGAGGAAAGTTCCTACACAGAAAATAGAGGCTAACCAAACCAAACAATGTACAACAACAATAACAAACTGGAGGAAGTTGAGACTATGCAGAGATTTTCTTTTTAAGTCTTTTTTAAAAAGGAGAAAGACATAAAAGGAGATACTGCATCCATGAAACAAAAACTGGGAGCTATAAAAAAGAAAAAAAGAGCTATTAGAAATTTTTAAAGAACATGACAGTAGAAATACAAAATTAAATAGAAGGCTTGGAAGATAAAGTTGAGGAAATCTCCCAGATATCTCCCAAAGAGATAGATAATTGAAGAGAACACATAAGAAAATTAGAGGACCAGTCCATGAGGTCCAACATTTGAATAGTAGGAATTCCATTAAGAGAGAACTGAGGGGAGCAAATCATTAGTGACATTATTTAAGAAATTTTCCCAGCAGATAATCCACCCTAAGATTAACTAAGGGAAAGCAAACTGGAAAACTTTCTCAGTAGCCACGTGATTGCCTTGTCTTAAAATCCCGAAGAGGCTTTTACCCACAACACGAGGAGGCCTGTGGACTGAGTGATTTTTAAGATATTTGCCTCACACTGCTCTAGTGTTTAAAGCCTATAGTATGAAAATAACCCACAGAGGAAGGAGATTCTTGCTCACCTCTAGTGTTTTATTTTCCTCAAATCTCTAGCAACTAGAACCAGCGATACCGATGTGTCTGGAGACTAGGGAGGGGACTTCTCTCTGGATGCTCTTCTGGCTCAGAAGAAACTGAGGGAAAAGATCAGTGGGGTTTGGTTCACCCTATTACATCTAGTATGGGGGCTCCAAAAACCATTTAAGCCTAAACGTTATTCCTCCCCTGCTCTTGCTGCCGAACCAAAGCAGCTTTGCTCCTACTGCCATTAAAGAAGTCCATGAGGATCCTCTGTAACCGGATTAGAATCAACTAGAAAATCCTTAGCTGCATCTAAACACGGTATAAGCAGCCTCTCTGCCTAACAACTGCAACACTCCTATGATTTCCTGTCAGTCTATGCTGGCATGGAACACGAAAATGATACTGTGTCCCTAAGAGACACAGAGAAGGAAAAAGTCTGCCAACATGATTAATCCAACAGACTAGTATAATCTGACTTCCTGCTCTGGGTAAGAGTCTGGACTAGATGCTTCTAAGATCCCTTCCAGAGCCAAGATTCTACAAGTTGATGCCATCTTATCATAGCATAAAATCCAAATCCTCAGAGTTTTGCATTTTGACTGACTATAACCACTTCTTCATTTCCTCCCCGAAATGATCAGGAGCAATGAAGTTAATGCAGAAAAGTACTGTTTCAGAAACAGGGGAAACACCAGAGAGGAAAACTCCTAAGAGACATTTCCAAACTGCCAAGCCTCCCAGCCTAGAGAGTGGAGGCTCGCTCCTAAACTGAAGACTCCTGGTTGCTGGCTCAGCTTACTTGGAGTCAATCCGAGGGTGGGCCCCATCAGTTACAAAATCATAGACCCTGCTCTGCTAGATTCGTCTCCTCCAGCTCCAACTCTGGTTCTCAGGCCTGCTGGCTACTCTTCTTGGGCTCCTCCCATAAATGTCACTGTCCACTGGGGCTGGACCCAGGCCCTCTTCTCTTCTCACTCTACACTCTTTCCTTGTGTGTCCGACCCACTCCCACATTCAGTCACCTGATGCTCCCTAGCACATACCGCTGCCTGACCTTGAGCATGCCTGCCCCCTGCCTGTTAGCATCTCCTCTGAGGTAGTCCACAGGTGCCTGAAACATGGGTCTACGAACCTAATCTTCCCCAGCAAACCTGTTTCTTCTCCTGCCTTTCCTCTCTCAGCAAGTGACACAACCTTCCAACTGGCTGCCAGAGCCAGAAGACTGGGACCCCTCCCCAACTCCTTCGCCTCCCCTCACCCTTCACAGCTAAGGGCCAGAACCTGACCCTTCCACGTCCTAAGACCTCCTTCTCCCCACCCTGCTGCTCTCTCCCTGGCACAGATCACCGTTCTCATCACCATATCCCTAGCCAGGACCACCGCCAGGGCCTCCCATCTTCTCCACACAGTAACCAGGGAGCTTCATGGACTAAATCGTAACAATGCCTCTTCCCAACCCAAAACCTTCAGTGGCTTCCCACGGCTTCTAGGATAAAGATAAAAGACTTTAACAAGGCTAAGAAGGCCCCCTGCATCTCTCCAACTGCTCTTTGCACACACACCCTAGACCCAGCCAGATGGAATCTTTCCCCATTCTTGCCGAGCTTAGACATTCCTCTACGTGGCTTACTCTCCCCTAGGTCCCACGAACACCATCCTTCTGCCTGGCCAACTCCTCCCCATCCTTCAGGTCTCCCTCCACCTCCCTCATTCCCCAGGCCTTGTTCGAGGGCCCCCATGTGCTCCAATATCACCCATATCGCCCCAGTCAGGGCGTGTACCCACTGTATCACCAGTGCCTGTCAGAATCCCACAAGGACCAGTCTGCTTACACACTACTATATCTGCTGCCTGCACAGCACAGCCTCTGGCACATAAAGAGACAGCATAAATACTGGTTAAATGAATACAAACACATGGTCCCAGACCCCACTGAGGCATGCTGAAATGGAAAGAAGCCGTGATATGTGGTCCTGGAGTCCTCTGACATCTCAGAAGTCCACCAAACAAGGAGTGACTGCTAGAGACTGATTTGTGTATTCACAGCCAAGCTCCAAAGATTTTTTAAAAATTTGTTTGTCTCTACTTTTCTCCATCTCTAATTTTTTTTCTTCACAAGAATAAAATAGGCATTCCCAGTGGGATAAATACTTAATATATCATTCACTATCTACAAGGTCAGCTCTTAGAGCAAATAATTAGTAGACATTTAAAGTGAAATATCGTGACATACAAGAAACAGAAAGAAAGAATATTGGAAATCTGCCCTGTAAGAGCGAGCAACTTGCACCATCGGTACTCTTCCTTCAGAGTCACAGAGATATATAAAGTTCACATCAACATCAGAAGCAAACTGCTTTGTTTTAACAACTGCAAACTTTCCCAAAGCTGCATCAGAGTGGGCAACGGCTGGCTGCTGTCTAGTAATTACATCATGTTTCTCTCAGAAGTATGAGTGATTCATTTCCTCAACTCTTCTAATGATTTATTCAGTAACTCTGAGCAGGTAAACTAATCTCTGTAATTATATCTATAAAATAATAATAACCCCTTATATTGGTTCTTCATTGCTTTTCAAGTAATTTTTTGCATACTATTTAATGTGAGTCTCAAATGAGTTCTGTGATGCTGGGATTTGAATTTCCAATTTAAAAAGAGGTTAAATAACATGTCCAGGTCACCCACCACTGAGACTACTAGCTGGATGGTCTGACTTCGGGTCCAGAAATTTTTCCACTATCCAACAATGCATCACCTTGATTTAAAAAAAAATTTTTTTTATTAAAAAAAGTAAATTCTTATTTGCTGAAATGAAAATGAAAATGAAATGAGGTGTCTCAGACACCTCACCCTAACTTTAGCTCTTGCAACAGCCCTGCACAGAAACAACTGTGAGGAAATCAGGTAAGAGCCAGGGGTTCCCAAAAGCACTTCTCACTAGGGCTCAAAATTATGGCTATTGAGTTGCCAGTGGTAACTATAAAATTTGGCCTGACCACTCCACCAAAGAAAATACACTTCATTAGCTGCCAAACAGCTGTTTGTCTCAGAGGTGCTGTGTGCCAAAAAAGCCAGAGGGAAAACCTTTTAGTGCACAGTCAATAAACCCTTTTTGGACACTGGGGCAGATACGTGCTCTCTTACATCTAATAGGAAACACAGGGATGATACCTGAGTCCCAAACCACCTCGTAGGGAAATTTTACCTCAGTTTAAACTACTAATCACCCCACTGTAAGAGTGACATCTGGCCAGGCACGGTGGCTCACACCTGTAATCCCAGTACTTGGGCAGGCCGAGGCAGGAGGATTGCTTGAGGCCAGGAGATCTAGATCAGCCTGGAAAACAGCAAACACTCATCTCTACTGGAAACTAAAAAATTAGCCCAGCCTTGTGGTGCACTTGTAGTCCCAACTACACAGGAGGCTGAGTTAGAAGAGCTATGATCATGCCACTGCATTCCAGCCTGGGCAACAGTGAGACCCTGTTTCTTAAAAATAAATTAAATTATCCTGGTTGGAGCTGAAGCCCATTCTTTGAAGTAAAGTATCACAAGAATGGAAAAACAAGCACCACATATACTCACCATCAAATTGGTACTAACTGATCAACACTTAGGTGCACACATGGAAGTAATATTCATCGGGTGCCAGGCAGGTGGGAATGGGGTGAAGGGGATGGTAAATTCATAACTAATGGGTGGGGAGGGCACTGTCTGGGGGATGGGCACACTTGTAGCTCTGGCCTGGGCAATGCAAAGGCAATATATGTAACCAAAATGTTTGTACCTCCATAATATTCTGAAATTTAAAAAAAGAAAAAAGATTTAAATAAATAAAAGGGAAAAAACTGAAAAAAAAAAACAAGAGTGACATCCACTTTAAAGCAAAGGAGGGCTATATTTAGAAATAAATGGCAAGAATACCGCATATTAAGAATTGTGGAGCAAAAAAAAAAAAAAAACTCTATGGGATTTAACCAAAGCTATACTTAGATGAAAATTCATAATCCACAGATGCTTTTATTAGAAAACCAAAAAATGTTTCTAATAAATTAACTAAGCATTTGATTCTAGAAATCAGAATACACACACTCCCCACAGAAGGATGATACTGATTTTTTTAAAGCCAAGTAAGTTTCTAGAAAATATTTCCATGAAAATAATAACACAAACATGACAGAATGAGAAAGGGGATCACAGCTACAGATAGAGAATATATTTTTTTTAAATTATACAAATTTATATTCAATAAATTTGAAATTTTTAAATTGAAAGGCCTATTTTATAAGGAAATATAAATTGTCAAAATTGACTCAAGAAGTAGAAAGCCTGAATAAATACATAATAAATTTAAAAGGCTGTCAAAGATTTATCCTCTCCCCTCAAAAAGCAATAGGTTCAAGTAGTTTCATGGATAAATCATTTCTAACATTCAAGGGAAAGAATTTCCATGTTACTTAATTCATTCTGGAACATACAAAAATATGGGAAACTTCCCAATTCATTTAATGAGAGAGAAATTCTGATACAGAAGGTCTAAAAAAGACTTAGAAGAAAATATATAGTATTCAATCGCTCATTCCAAATATTAATATTTATTGAGTGCCTACCATGTACCAGCACTGTTCTACGTGCTGGGGATACAGCAGTGCATAAAACAAAACCTATGCTTTCCTGAAACTTACGTCTGCATGGTAGAGGCAGGGATAAACAAACAAAATAGTAAGTATAAAATGTCAGATAATGACAAGTGACAATTCAGCATGAAAAGGGGGGGTAGGAGATTCTGGGGGGAAGCAGAGAAAAGTCTCTATCTTATATAAAGTAGTCAAAGAAGATCTCACTGGTAAGGTGGCATTTGACCAGAGACCGAAAGGAATTAAGGGCACAAGCATGCAGATATTCGAAGGAAAAACATTTCAGACATAGGTAACAGCAAATACAAAGCCCTGCGGTAGGAACATACTTGGAATGATGATCAAAGAACAGCAAGAAGGCTCCAACATGAATGAATATAGATATAAAAATAGTAAGTAGAATCTAATAATACAGAAAAAGAATAATACGATCAGGTAGTTTATTAAAAAAAACACAATGATTCAATATCAGAATTAATTATATTACCTTAAGAGATTAAATAAGAAAAACTATATGATCATTTCAATAGAAACTGAAAAAGTAGTAAACCTGATTTTAAAAGCAAAGCAAACACCACCTCGCTGTGTCGGATTGTTTGCCTTGAAGGGGTGGAAGAAGGTGTTACTGTTGTGGGTTAGTGAGGTCACACACCAGGCCGTGGAGCCTGGTGTGCTGGGCACTTCCACTGGAACCTTCGTAGCGAACCTAGCACGGTTTTCCTGCCTGCGCCCAGTCCTTGCTTCCATTTATTCTCTAATTTCTCGCACCGAAAAATGTTGCTCTGAGTTTGGATCAGCTGGAGTAGGACGGGCACAGTGGGCGTCTGGTCCTCCCTGCACCGTGCATCGCAGAGTGAGCGGCCTGTGGTCGCTGGATACAATATCCTAAAGTTACGTTAATTTTACATCTCCTGACAAATAGGCCCAAAGTTTACAGTGGTTAAAAAGCCCTAAGTGGCGGGGCCTTTGACGAAACATGTGAAAGGGGATAAACACTTTCTCCAGTTTTCTGTGTACAAAGTGATGGTTTGGCAGCATTAAGCCTAGTCAGTTGGGGCAAGATTGCCTCAATTGACACCTATTATTTAGTACACGTCGGTGGTGAGGTAGCCACTTACCTCTTCTGAAGGTTGAAATTTTTACATTTTATATATGTAAAATAAAATAGAAGTATATATTACATGCATAAAAAATAAATAAATAAAAGCAAAGCAAAAACTCTTAGTTAGCTGGAACTAAAAAGAAAGTAGTTTAAATGTCACTCTGTAGGGAAGCCTTCTCTAACCTCCTCCATCTATGTCAGGCCTCTGTTACATGTGCTCATAATGCCCTGTACCATTCCTTTTTTTTTTTTTTAAGAGACAGGGTCTTGTTCTGTCACTCAGGCTGGAGTGCAGTGGCGTGATCACAGCTCACTGTAGCCTCCAACTCCTGGGCTCAAGTGATCCTCCCACCTCAGCCTCCTGAGTAGCTGGGACTACAGGCATGCACCACCATGCTGGGCTAATTTTTAAATTTTTTTTAGAGATGGGGTCTCGCTATGTCGCCTAGGCTGTTTTTGAACTCATGGCCTCAAGCGATCCTCTGGCCTTGACCTCCCAAAATTGTGGGATTACAGGTGTGAGCCACCACGCCCATACCTCCTTTGTAATTCTTATCACAATTTTAACTAATAAATTATCCGTACTAATTGTAAGACTATAAGCTCACTGGGACAAGAACTAGTACCTAACATAGTGCTGTCCATAGCAGGCCAACAACAAACTCTAGGAATAAGTCCAGTAAGAAATTAGCAAAACTTGCATGAATAACATAAAAATACCTTAATAAATATACAAGAATGCTATGTTGTTCTATGGAAGATACAATTTTAAAAAATATCAATTCTCCCTAAATTAACTTATAAATTTAATAAAATTCCTATAATAGTCCCAACATTGATCTGGAATGGTAAAGGACAAGAAGAGCTAAGAAAATTTTGAAAAAAAGAAACTAGGAGATTTCACCTACCAGATCCAAAACATACTGTAAAACTATGGTTACCAAAACAATGTAGTACTTCCAAATGAAGGGGAAAAAAAAAAGTCAATGAAATAGAACCAGAAATCCAGAGTAGGTCCATATGAGAATTTTATATATGGTCAGGACAGCATTTTAAATCAGTGAGGAAAGAAAAGAAAATTCAACATACGATATTCAGATAATTGGCTAGATTTTGGTGGAGAAAATAAATTTAATTCTGTACTTCATACATTCATAAAAATAAATTCCATAGGGATTAAAGACACAAATAAAATGATAAAGGTAGAAGATAACATAGGTAGTTTTCCTTATATTATTGAGTAGGAGTTTTCTAAACATGACAGAAAGCATTAAGGAAAAGACTGACAGATATGACTACTTCCATTTAGTAAAAATAGCAAAAAGCAAATTTAAAGACAAACTTGAAAAATATATGAAACTTACAACAAAGGGCCAATATCTATCTTATCTATCTGTTAAGGAGCTTCTTTAAATCCTTAACAAAAAATAAATAGAAAAATAAACAAAGAACATGTGTTAATTATCTATGGCTGCATAACAATTTATACCAAAACTTAGCAACTTCAAGCAATGAACATTTATTAGCTCAAACGTTCTAAAGGTCAGGAATCTGGGAGTGGCTTAGCTGGGTGGTTCTAGTGCAGAGTTTGTCTCCTCTGAAGTTACGGTTAAGACATCAGTGGCTCACATCTGTAATCCTACCACTTTGGGAGGCTGAGGAGGAAAGATCGCTTGAGGCCAAGAGTTTGAGACGAGCCTCAACACGTCTCTACAAAAATAAAAAAATTAGCTGGGCATGGTGGTGCACCTATAGTGCCAGCCACGTGGGAGGCTGAGGCAGGAGGATCGCTTGAGCCCAGGAGTTGGAGGCTGTAATGAGCTATGATGACATCACTACACTCTAGCCCAGGCAACAGAGCAAGACCCTGTTTCAAAAAAAAAAAAAAAAAAAAAAGGCCGGGCGCGGTGGCTCACGCCTGTAATCCTAGCACTCTGGGAGGCCGAGGCGAGTGGATCGCTCAAGGTCAGGAGTTTGAGACCAGCCTGAGCAAGAGCGAGACACTGTCTCAACTAAAAAATAGAAAGAAATGATCTGGACAACTAAATATATATATATATAGAAAAAATTAGCCGGGCATGGTGGCGCATGCCTGTAGTCCCAGCTACTCGGGAGGCTGAGGCAGAAGGATCGCTTGAGCCCAGGAGTCTGAGGTTGCTGTGAGCTAGGCTGACGCCATGGCACTCACTCT